>JAGVVM010004852.1:0-41420 GCA_019149425.1 Psidium friedrichsthalianum | reverse complement strand
GTACTTCCATCCTTTGTCTCTTTCTTATTCGTCTTTTTCGGTGTGCCTTTGGTCCAGCTTTGCAATGCATATACCGACTTGATGATCCTGTAGTACAGCGGTACTATTTGCTGAACAACCAAGGTATTATCGTTGCTGGTGCCTATTTGGTATACTCCTCGGGAAGGTATTCGATTGATCTGCATTGTATTCATGATAGGCCAATCGGGAGTATGATGAAGCCATGCTTTGGATGAACCGTTCTGTACCGCACTTGAGTATGGTTTGCCTCCACTTGAGGATGGGGGATGGTATTGATAGGCTTGGCCATGCTTTTGACCAGGACTCACAGAATATTAAAGGTGATTTTCTCTTTCTCTCTCTCTCTCTCTCGTCTCTCTCTCTCTCTCTCTCTCGTATACACATGGCTTGCACTACATGCAGCTTATGTTCTGCTTTCCTATGTTAACCGGAAGTACTCCTCTTTCGGCTATGAAACCGCAAGACGAGCCTCCGCCAAAGGTACAAATCTGCATATCTGTGCGGCCAATAATGTCTGCATGTTATTCATCCTTCTTATGATTCAGCCGATTTTTATCAAGCCTTTGTGCCTGATGGCTGAATGGTTATCTTGCAGCTCCTTCCTCTTTATGAATGCTGACTGCTTAACAACTCCTGGTACATCGTCTGGTGTTTGGTCCATTTTGGTGGAAAGCCCATCCACATTGAATCATTGTATTCAGCACCTCGCACTGTGACCCAAAGCTATGGTATGGACATTACGTTCTGTACCGCACTTGAGTATGGTTTGCCTCCAACTGGAGGCTGGGGATGGGTATTGATAGCTGTACTTTGTTAGGACATTATTAAGTTGATTCTCTGGACTCTCTCTCTCTCTCTTCTCTCTATTATACAGCTACAACATGCAGCTGTATGTTTATGTTTTTGTTAACAGGAGTACTCCTCTTTCCGGGTATGAAACCGCAAGACGGATGGGCTTTGGCCAAATGCAAATATCCTTAGTCTAAAGGGCTTCATTTATTCTTATTGCTTATATAATTTAGCCGATTTTATAAGTTGGTTTGGATGGCTGATTTTCTGGCAGCTCCATCCTCTTGCAAATGCTGACATGCTTAAATTTTGAACATTTCTGGGGGGTAGTTTTGGTGGAAACCAAACATTGAATCATAGCCAGCAATCGCACTGCAAGCCCAATGCTATATCTACTACTTTTTTAAGTGCAAATTGAAAGTACTGTTACTGATAAGCCAGCCATAGGGATGTGGGAGCTTACTTTGTTGGGACAATTATTATTTGATTCTTGGATCCTTTGGCATTTTTCTTTATATTGTAAGTACTAAAATTGGTAATGTTTGTTGAAAAGGATATTTTGTCTACCGAACACTTTGGCTCAGAGTTGATTGATTGATACACAGCTGAGGCAAGTTCTCTTCATGTTCCTTAACAATGAACGGCACATGGGATTTGATGAAATGCATTGACCAAAACCAAAACTGATAAAGTATATTCATTTAGTAATGATTTGGACCATGGGAAAGTCCAAATACATGGAAAAAGAATAAATTTCGCTTATATAGAGAGATGTGGTGGAATCGTTTAATGAGAATTGGGGAAATGGAATGTTGGATTCAAGGAGAAGTCTCAGGAAAATGGAGATTGTGAATCATTCCCTTGAAACAAAACACTGAAGGAATCCCAATTGTCCAAAAACATTAGGCCATTGTTGGCTGAAGCCCGTCCACGCCTTTGCAACTTGCTGGTCCCTCTAAGAAGTGGACCTAGCAAACGTCAAAAGCACAAACTCAGTGTCGTTTTGGACCATGGTATTTTAAACCTTAACTAGGTTAGGTACCATAACGTTGGTGAAGTTTTCCCTTTACTTTCCTTCCTTTTTGACCTTTTTTTTAAACTAGAGCCCTGCCAATACATGATAGTGATATGGTCATGGAAATTCATCTATTCTAAGAAGCTTATGCTAATATATCTTTGTGGCCACCAGTCCTATTCTAGTTAATTTCATAATCTGAATGCGCGACCTAAGTCACTCAACATTTGATCAAGGGCTACCACATCTTGATATAGAATAAAAGGACTTAGTGTATCATGTTTACATAATACCGTAAATTTTCATATTGTGCTCCATTATATTTACCATATAAGAGTCAAAAGAAAGGAAAAAAAAATGTCCTTGATCTGTCTTTCCTAACAAAATATTTTGTCCGATGGAGGGTCCAAGAAGCCTCTCTCTCTCTCTCTCTCCCCCTCTAAATAATACAAACTTAAGTTGGGGAGGGGCAACAAAAGGCCAAGCCAAGTTGGGTAAGTGGGAGGAATGGACATTCCATATTCACAAGAAAGATCAGAAGCCATACCTGATTTTACACTATCCAACCGCAGCTTTTGGAGCACTTAGCCCCAAAACTCTTTTGGCTCCTCTCTTTTGTCTCATGAAGACAAGGCCACAATGCTCAAGAATCCTCATGATGAGGATAGAGAACATATAAAAAAGAGAGAAGCAAGAGAGAGTGGAGAGAGCATCACACAACAGAAAAGGTCACTCATTCATCTATATGATAAGGCCTTTTACACAGTTTCAAAAATGATTCTTTTTGTACTATCTTCAGCTCTTTATTCTAATCCACCCCCGCCCCCCCTACCTACTCTCTTTTATATGCACCTTTCGCTTAGATTATTACTTTCCACTTCAATAATTGAAATTAGACCAAAAACCTTCATTATTTGCCCCCCAAAAAAAAAAAAACATTATTCAATTGGACAATATCATTTTGTAAATATTATATGACAAGTTCTAAGTGCACTCTTCGTTTTTCCTCCTGGAAGTTTAGAAGGTTATGGAAATTTGTAAGCAACATCATGGTCCGACCTATTAAACAGTCCAATTGTATGCTTGGTTTGGTCCCCTTTGTCCCTCTATCCAATATGTGTGTGTGTGGATATGCGACGCGGAGAGAGAGAGAGAGAGAGTATTAGTCAACTTGAGGGCATTGTCCTTCAATAATGCAAGAAATGACATAAAAGATAAGATTCTGGGGATGTCATTGAGGGCATAGTGTGCCCAAAAGCAACATGGCCCATTGCTTTTTTCCGTTGACCACAAATTACAAATTCGTACAGAGCCGCATACAAACTTAATAAATTGCATTTTCATACCTTAGCAAATTACGCAATAAGACCGATATACAGAATAATGTGAAAAGATCATATAGATAATAGGACTCATTGTGTCTTTGCAGTTTGGACTGATTGATGTGAGATTTACCTTTGGATACCTCAGGCTGGCGGATGGTAATTTTGTAAATGTTCATACTAAGAAACAAACCGTTGCGACTAGATCTAATGCCGAGGCAGCATTTTGAGCAATGGAAAATGCTATCTGTGAGGCTTTGTGAAAGGGCGTTAGGAAAGAGAATCACAATTTGGATGCAAGCAAGCAAGCGCTAATTTTATTGATATTGATAACTACGGGCTATAGGGCCCGTAAATACCTTTGGCTCTAGCACTAACATCCGAACCATCTCTATCGAAGAACGACCTACACTTCAACATAGTAATCTCGTTCCTAAATCACAGAAGATGAATGCTGGAGTCCATTAGGAGATTGGCCAACTTCTTCTTGTTCCCTTGGATGATAAAGGAAGAACTAGAACAAGAGAAGAGCCACCTCATTGTATTGACTTCAAGATTGTTTCGTTTATATCTTCTCTAATTTAAAAAAAAAAAAAAAAAACTCTGCCCCTGTGCTCAAGAGAGTGGTGAAGTACCTAAATCTCTCCTCCTCTGAAGAGGAAGAAGTGGGAAAGGCCGCATCCAACACCGCCTCCCCAAAAGTTCTGTTCTTACCTCAACCGGTTGTTATCCCCCAATTGACCTAGCCTTTGTCTGGGATGACAGCCAAAGGAGTCTACTTTATTAACAGGTACATTTTCCTTAATTTCGGGGGACTAATTGTGTCCTTCTCTTTTGGACTCAAATGGTACCATATTACGATCTCGAATGTCGATCATATATGTTTCTAATTAAGATTTCACATCATTTACTTACATGCATTTTTGGTACGCATGACCAAGGACTTTTAACAAGTATGGACTAAGTTTGTGCGGGAACAGAAGTGCTCTCCTTAGACAACTTGTATACACACAGACCCACCCAACCCCGCTCGACGAGCATAATCCATGCGTTCGCATAGAGGGGTACAGATATTCAACTATGCCTAAAGTCAAGGACCAAGTGAAAAATAAAATTGGGTTGAATCCGCGGCAACTGGCCGAGAAAAAGTATCAACCATTAAAATTGGGTCGGTCAGCAAATGATGACCAACTTGGCCAGGCCACAATTATTTCACTAGTCATGTGGAAGTAGTACAGCATGCTTTGTATTTAGGCCGAATTCGGTGGCTCTCATGTCCCCTGCACGATAGTGTACAATGTTA
This sequence comes from Psidium friedrichsthalianum, assembly GCA_019149425.1. Taxonomy (NCBI): domain Eukaryota; kingdom Viridiplantae; phylum Streptophyta; class Magnoliopsida; order Myrtales; family Myrtaceae; genus Psidium; species Psidium friedrichsthalianum. The sequence continues at coordinate 36,970 of JAGVVM010004852.1, read as the reverse complement.
AAGCATGGGGAAGGAGTAAAAAACTGGGGTTTCATCTCATCATCGATGCTGCTCTACTTGGTTTTCTTACGGGTCGTATGCTTAAGGGACAATCTGGTGTTGAAAGAGGATAGTTCCATCCTTGGGTATACACGGACTCGCCAGTTTTCCATGTAACAAGAACGTAAATTTTACAGAAACGACCCATGTATCGCCTGAGAAAGAGGTGATAAAGTTCACTAATGAACGTGTTCATGACATGATGACGGGAGTAAAGTTTATTATCAAGGCAGATGAAGATTGAAGTGAAGAATATTCTTGTGGTACTTGATATGGTAATGGCATGGACGAGCACTAGGCATTAAATAGAACCTAATTGTTCTCCTGAACTGTCATGTCATGGGACAAACCCAGAGGATCCATGCATGGTTGGGTGGGCTGTTGTACCTTAGCATTACATAGGTGTACCGCATGTTCCGATTAGTCTTGGTGGAGCCTCCTCTCGCCTTATCATCTCAAATAATTACTGGCTTTTAAAATGAGGCATGCCGTTGAAGGTTGTCCACACTTCATGCAATCTCTCATTATATATGTGTTCAAAAAATTTAATTCCCCATTAATGGCCCACTTAGGGAAAAAAATCATGCTATTTTCACTCCTCGAATAATTTCCAAGACACCCTAAAAGTAAATGGTTCAAAATGGCCCTCATTTTTTCCTCGTTAATGGTAAGTTTCATGAGAGATGAAAAACATAAGTTTAACGTGGATCAATCAATCTCATTGTCTTTATCTATCATTTCTTGACTATTGTTTCTTCTTCTTTTGTTTTGGTAAGGGAGAAGGTTCAACGAGTTTTTTTTTTAAATAATAAATATGCCCTTAATTTCAAGTATTATAATAAGCTTGATCAGAATTCTATTTTAAAAGAATATCAATAAAGTGGTGATGTTTAGAAAATTTACTTGAATGTCTCTTTAAAGTTTAGTGTCTAATAACTCCTTGCCATATCCAATTCTTTGGTTCAAGATCTTTTTTGAGTTGAATTCTTTGATTAAAGTTGTGAACTCTATGTGAATTTATTTTAGATTTGAGATGCATTAATTAATAAAGGTTAAAGAAACTCAATTATCCTAAACTATTGTACAAATATCAATTCAATTTTATACTTTTAATTTTTCCAATTTAGTCTTAATCCTTTGCGCGAAATTCCATTGTAGTTCTTTCGGAAAATTTTTGTTGTAAGAAATTGATGTGGCGGTCCAATCATATTGGCTGTCTCATGTGGCCCACCTCCACATTAGCGATTTTAGGTGAAAATAGGCCGAAAGAACTACATTGGAATTTGGTGTAAAGATTTAAGACTCAATTGACAAAATTAGAAAGTTTGAGACTATTAACATCTATACAATAGTCTTATGACTAATCGGACAATTTCTCTCAAAGATTACTAACAAGGTCAAGCTTGTTACGAAAAGCCTCTCATAGAATTCATATGTAGCACATTAGTAAGTACAATAGAGGAGACGGGGGAAATTATCAAAAAATTCCTAAATTTATTACAAATTTTCAATTTAGTCCTAATTTTTTTTATTTTTGCCAATTCAGTCTTAAAATTTTTGTAATTGTGTCAGTTCAATCCATTTGACAAATTTTGGCCTGCTGGTGACATAATATTTTTCATCCTTTTTTTTTTGTGTAGGTCGCCGTGGGACCTCGGCGATTGACTAGAAGGACGGCCGGCAAGGCTTGCAAGGCCAGGTTGGCTTTGCTAGGGCATCGCGAGGCTCGACCTCGCTATGATGAGGTTAGTCGTCCCTTTGGCTAGGCAACTGGCTGGAGAAGAAGACGGAAGGGGAAAAAATAAAAATAAAAATATTATGATATTGGTCGGTCGGTGTCCACATAAGTGTTGCCAGCCAAAATTTACCGGATGGAATGAATTTGTGCAATTGTAAAAAATTTAGAATTGAATCGGCAAAAAAATAATTTGAACAGAATTGACACAATTGTAATAGATTAGAACTATTTTGGTAATTTTCCTAGGGAGACGGAGTTTGTATAAAACCTCAAAGGAGAATAATAGAAATGATTTCACGCTTTTCACCTTAATACTTTTGAGATTATTTTCATCACCTAATAAGTTAGGGCGTGCTATAATCAATTTGAACGTGGGAATAGAGTGAATCACATATACATTGAAATGCAAGAAAAAGGTTTAGCAGAAGAATAGGGGAAAAGAAAAAGATTCCCTGTATCCGCGTGAATGGACTTAGATGGCATATAGCAAAAGGTTTGCCAATGAGAACCGCCCACATTGCATATTCCCCATGCTGTGTTCCAATGTGGACTAGGATATCCAAAGAGGATGGATCATACGAACTAGCCGTGCAAATTCCTAATTGTTAGATGTGATGGATCACTTCCAACTGTTTTAAAAGTTTAAGTTATTAAATGAATGAGTATTTAATATTTACTATTTTAATATTTTATCACTTCCCTCACGCTTAGTATGATCTTTGCATATACCTAGTACTTAGCGTGGACATATTTAATTAGGGAGACAAATGGGCCTAGAAATATTTGAGCTCTGATCCTATGTTAGATTTTGAGGATTCACTTCAACTGTTTTTAAAAGTTAAGTTATTAGGCAAAAATATGATTTAATATTTAATATTTTATCACTAACATCGAAAACTCTTTGTTAGCACAAATTCGTGGGATCATTCGTACAAGATTTGTCTTGTTGTCTATGTTGTACATAGTTTTATAGTCGGACACAAATGAAGGAAACTTTTAAAAGGCCCTGACGATGCATACACACTCTTTCCTATGCATGGAAACTGCCTGGTCCCTATTAAACACGATATTCATAAATTCCATTAATAAATTCGGTTAAATTTAATTAATTGTACCTATATGGATAATTATTAAAAATCCTAAACCGATTGTATTATAATCAATTCAGTCCAAACAACTTTTTAACTGAGCAATTTTAGTATTAAATCTTTGACGATTTGGCTAGAAGGACTACATTCACGATTCGCCAAAAAAGTCAAAAGGATATATCATTAAAATTGATATAATTGAAAGATTTAAGAATAAATTGGCAAAATATCTATGATCAAATCGACACAATTGAATAGTTTATGATTGAATTCACCTCCCTATAATATGTAATTTTCCTTTTTGGATAATTTTTCGTCCGGAATATAGACGACCGAATAGTTTCTTTTCTTTCCAAGTAAATCTAAATAAACCATTAACCCTAATTTCATTTGTTCATGATACAAAATAAGTCACAAGGCCGACAAGCGAATTTCGATCATGGACGCAACTTGCTTGAACAGGGATCTATGAAGCGACGGACGAGCATGGGGAATATTTGCACGGATAAACCTAAGATATAGGACTCTCTTGACATGAGATTAGTTAATGAAAGTAAAGGTGCACTAAGCCGGCCTGTTTCGATCGGACGACAACTTTGGCCATTTGCAATGTATTTATTGTATCTTGCAACCTTAATTTCTTTATAATCTGTTTTTCTGTTTTTAGGGTTATGTCGTTTGCGGGAAGAATGTTACTGAGACGTCAAGGACAGAGCTTAACCAAAAGTTAATGAACTTACTTTGTCTTACCCACATTATTAAATCGTGTCTTATTCGTAGACTCCATGTATGAGCAAGAAGATTCTTTCGTCTTAATAATTGATAAAAAAAAAAAAACTAAGCAACTCAAAACTTAGCGATGCCTAATATTAGGCATGGACACATAGCGCACTAAAGTTATTCTCTATCCTCTCTCTCTCTCTCTCTGCTTTTTTTTTTTTTTTTGTTGGTGTTGATAGCATCAGATGATTTTTGGATCTTTTCTCTTAGGATGCCCACTTTTGTCTGTTCTATTGAAAAAAGGTCGCTGTCCCCATGGGGCAAAGTTGACCTATTAGGATGTTGCCCGCCCGAACACGAACCTTTTTTTCTTTTTTTTTTTTGGACAAAGGTCCTTCTTTTCCTGTCTAAACAACTTCAAATATGTGTGAGGCAGACATAATAAAACCAATTTTCTTATCCAATTTTATTCAGTTTACTTGAGTAAGACACCAAGGTAAATAAACTTGTGCACAGGACAAGTAGCACTTTTTATTAACAGGAGGCACGAGGGCGGAGGAGCCCCAGAAAAACCCTTCGATATGCCTTTTGGATGGGTAGGAAAAAATTTTTTTTGTACAAACAGTCCAGAACCTATTTATAATAAACGGCGGCCAATTCAAGTATCTAAACCTTTCAATGCATCAATTTAGTCTAACTTTGACGATCTGCCAAATTTAGTCCCTAAACTATTTATTTGTCCCAATTTAGTCCTAAATATTGTGATGATTTGTCAATTTAGTCCATAAATCTGTTGACAATCTGCGAATTTAATCCCTCTAGTCAATTATCTAAATAATATGTTTAGGACCAAAATTGATAAATTTTCAAAAGGTTTAGGACTAAACTGGCAAATCATCAAAATATTTAGAACTGAATCGGCCATCGTACATTAGGTTTATGAGTTTTTGCACAATTATAAAATGAAAAAGATCCTAATCAATTTTAACACAAGTAGCTACTTGGAGAGTTAGATATTAGTTTTATTTAGGATTTTGCTAGAATAATAGTTTTTGGGTGATTGTAGAAATAATAATATGTTGTGAGCCACAAATTCATAAAATAGTGGACCTCACAATAATTTTCAATTCATTGTTATTTATTTCTTTTATGGCACCAAAAAGACCATTAATTTACAGTCATCCAAAAGCATATACATAATTAGTTCTCTTTTATTTATCCCCTAACTATTAAACGAGAACAATGTTCAATTCCATGTTCCTACTTGATAGAGAGCTTTACTCTCAATGTGGCTCTCTAAAGGCGCGCATGGTAACACTTTTACTTCAGATATCAACTTGGCTAGAAGTTGATTTTTCTAGTTTTACTTCCGAAGTAGGAGTTGATTTTCTACTTTTATTTCAAATTTGATTTCTGACCAGAGAAAGGCATTTGATAATATGATAAAATTTCTACTTCTCAAACAAAAAATCGTTTGATAATGGTTGAAAATTTCTATTTCTAAAACATTATTAACACAAAATATTATACGAAAAATTATTGATCCTAACCTAAAATATATGTTATTCAAGAAAAGTTAAATGCAAATACTGATGGATTTACATATAATTCGTTATTTAATTATTTATGTAAATGCAGACCAAATTATTGAAAAATTGTATTAATGAATACAATGGTCAAGCTCATACATCAATGCTAAAAGCACGGGTAGTTCTGATGCTTCCGCTTCTGTGCCTCTGACGCGGTTTATATAGCAATGGGCATAATATATGAACCTTTTTTGTGCCTAAACCGCCTCTAGAAGCACAAATCTACGATAGTTGTATGTGCCTTGAGATCACCTAGATATTAATAAGAACTTTGGACATAAAACTATAACGATGATGAGTTTGTTTTAGCATCAGAGCACCTCTAGGTAGAAAGACAAAAGACAAACCGAGATGTCATCATCTTCATTTTTTTAAATCCAGCTTTGGTTTTTCTAAAAAAAATTTCATTAAAAAAATGGAAGGCATGAGATGAAAGGCTCCATCAGATCAAAGAAAGGTGTTTTGGAGCAGTTGCACCTGTTGTTAGACCATACCATATAAGCGAAGAGAGAAACAAAAAAGCTAAGAGTTCATCTAGATAGGAATATTTAACTTATCAATCACAATCAATAAAGATAGGTGCGCAAATCAAGAAACCAAAGCACATGTGAATAAAAACGCATTAATCAAGACATAGCATCCCTAATGAATCCTAAAAGGCCTAGAGAATGGGTGTCTAAAGGTTTGGAAGAAGTTGAAGATATTTGGAGACAATTTGTCCAAAGGGGGAAATTTTCATTTTGAAAAGATTTGGGATCCAATAATCAGAAATAGAGTTAGCCAGTTGAATGTGTCTATTTTTCAATTTCTAAGATTTTCTGAAATTTTTTCTGAATTTTTGGAACGATTTGCCCATAGGAGGGAAAAAATCGCCGTTTTGAGAAAGATCGGAAGTGAAAATAACAAAAGACAGGTTTGCCCAGTCAAATTTGACTATTTTCTTTTTTTTTTTTTGAAATTTTTCAGAATTTTTCGAGATAGTTTGCCAATAAGGGAAAAAAACTATCATTTTTGAAGAAAGTGAGGGTAAAATCATCAAAAATAAGATTGACTAGTTGAATGGACCTATTTTCTAATTTTTGAGATTTTTCTGAATTTTTGAAACTTTTTAATCATTTTCTGTTTTTTTAATTATTTTTTGAATTTTTTTTTATTATTAATAGAATTATCCGGACCTGGTCGAGTTGATATAGACAAGCAAAGAGAGAGACAAAATATGAAAAGGGAGGGCCAAAAAGAACAAAAAAATGACTTCTGAAGATGAGAAGTAACTTTTTTTTACTTTTCAAAAGTTTCCCAAAAACTGCTTTTGAAGTAAAATGTTCTTCTAGAAGTAGAAATACACAATTACAAACCAAACAGATTTCTGCTTCAGAAATTGCATTATCAAATGAATTTCTACTTTAGAAGCATATTTGAAGTAGAAATTTTGCTTCAAAAATGTTACCATGCATGCCTTAAGCTTCAGCAATGTCATATCCCCCCTCAATGTTCTCTCCACTCTCCTCCTTTAGCTCCCATTTATCTTCACCTTTCATATTTCCTGCTAATTTCCAAATATGATATCGGTTTTTGGACGCTTTACTGAATTATCTCTCCATAATTTAAAAAAAAAACTATAAAATTGTGGTCTGTCATACACGCTCATGCGATAGAGAAGGCAAGCCAAAACCCAAATTGCATGATATTTGCTGTTTATGAATGACGTGAACCATACTCCATTTCCTACGCAAATCCTTCAAGTAATTGTGGCCACTTATTTAAACACATCATCGTCGAATTCGAGTCTCGCGTGTCCACGAAATTTTTCCTATATGGTAAATCACACTCCAAAGGGTGGGTTCGTAGATAATCTCATTGAAGGCATAAGTAAGAACGATCCTCCCGATTCGATAATTGATGACTTTTTTTTTTAATCTTTCGTATACAAATAAGTAACGGAAAACTGTAAACCTAAGTTTTGTTCCACTCCCAATATATGTATTTAGAACTGCGGATTTTCATGCAAATGCCGCAAACTCGGGGGCAAAAAGGTACCTTTAAGCAAAAGGGAAAAGGAAAAGGCAGGAAAAATAATCCGAAAAATCCCTTGTAACTTTGTCCAATGTGACCACGTTATCCGGATCCGGTGAAACACGTTAACCTCCCTCCCAATGAATAACATTTATTTATTCTGTCTGCATGTACGATGAGATTTGAGGTTCCACGTTTAGAAATAACTCATGACCTTATGATCCCACCCACATGTTTTTTTTTTTTTATTTGCGGCTCAACTCTTTCCCAAGGTAAAATTCTTTTATGAAGATACTAGGTGTTATTTGCTCCATCCAACAAGTCAAATTGCTCTTTCCCTTACGGAAGATTGAGTAAATTATCCTCCACCTAATCGAGAGGCAAATAACATGCCACAAAATAGTAATTTCTTCAGGTGACATTTATACAAATGTCAAGTGATGGTTTGAGCATCTCGTGAGAAAACAAATCGTTTGTTTTCGCGGTTCATGAACCGAGTCAACCACATATATCTAATCACATTATTGCATGACGACTGCATCTTATCGACAAAATTTGCATAGAAAACCTAACCGGTGGTGTCATTCATTGTTGTCCTCCAGCATGAGAAACGCCAGTTGGGTGAGCGGTGCACGCTAGCTCGACTTCTCTCGATGACCAAATTGAAGTTTGCAGTATTTTTCTGCATTGTTTAGCTTGCATTATGGATCTAGGGTCAGCGGGTGTTAGGAAAATCATTGACAAGTGGGATGCAATCTTAAGTTAATCTGGCGTCAGTCGCCGCGAGAATACATATAACCTGAAGAAGCAGGTAAGAGTTTAAGACTTAGTTAGGGTCATTTGCTGAAGTGATTAGAATGAAGTTCGAGAAAAATGAAAAAGAGAATGGTGGTTGGAGGTGATATGCTCGTTTAATTATGAAAAGAGGGTGTGGCGAATTGCAATTGGAGTCCAAAACAACGGCTCGAGCTAAGGTCTAAATATGTGGACCGCCTAACCTAATCCACATTGGCTGTTATAGATAAAGAAAAAAAATATTGGCTTTTTCAGATGCGGACTTTTCATCATGTTCGAGACTATAGGGTTATTAAATTGTTATCAAGAAAGGCATGCACGTGCCTATGCGAAAATTACCAAAAAAAAAAAGTTATAAATTTATTGTAATTGTGCCAATTCAGTCTTAAATCTTCTTCTTTTTTGTTAATTTAATTCTAAGTCTTTTTCGCATTTGTGCCAATTCAGTCAATCTGACCAACTTTGGCTAGCTGGTACTGGCATGGATATCGTCTCTGATATGGATAATTCTTAATGATATTTTAATATTTTCTCGAATTATTTTTCTTTTTTTTTTCCTTTTTTTCTCAAGTAGCGATCGGCTGGAGGCGAGTGCCGGCAAGGCCGAGCAAAAGTCCGATGAAACGACATGGTATGGAAAGCCCACAATCTTGAACTTCTTCTTTATTCTCTCAGAGAAAAAGATATTATCAAGGATATTTTGGACAACTTTCTGTTTTTTTTTTAAAATCATTTCTTTGTTGCGATTATGTTCATCTATTCTAATTCAAGTATAGGGCTTGGGTTACATGAATTATTGGGACATGCTCCACTATACTTATTTTGTGATAGGTCAATCTTTTCGGGTGAACAATTTTGTAGAGATTGTTATAGTTGTACATAATTATAGAAAGAAAATATTGGACCGAAGTCTCTTTCAGATCAAAAGGGTTGAATCCATGAGGGAAGATCCCTTGAAGATGACATATTACTCAATCGTATGATTCATTTTTGAACGTAACATGCAATTCCGAGAAAAGTTAGGGGCACCAAGAATCCCCAAAAATTCTAGCATGTTAAGCGACATTATAGAACCATCCAATTTGGTCTTGCTAAATCACATTGTAAATCTATATTAGTGAGAATATTTATCATGCAATATTTGGTAGTTCCACTTGGGCCGTCAAATAGATCGACTAATATATGTACTCATCTTCTTGTCGGTTGACGGGATTAACTTAATCAAAGGCTGATTTTAAAGGGGCCGACAAAGGCAACTCACCGACGAAAAATTCAATTAACATAATATCGAATACCACCCACTAGCAAAAATACAAAATGCCTCAAATTTCCGGGGCCATATATCGAATGTAATTGTTAAAAAAATCTTAAATCTATTGTGCGGTGGCTAATTCAGTCATAAACCTTTTAATTATGTCAATTTAGTCTTAAATCTTTTAATGATTTGCCAATTTAGTTTTGAACCTTTTAATTGTGTCAATTCAGTCGTAAACCTTTAAATAAATTGTCAATTTCATACTAAACCATCATTTGGATAATTGCGTGAGAGGGTCACATCAATAAATTGTCAAAATATTTAGGACTGAATTGACAAATCGTCATGAGATTTAGGACTAAATTAAAACAATTGAAAGGTTTAGAACTAATTGAAAAATCATCAAAAGTTTACAACTAAATTGAAATAATTAAAAGGTTTAGGATTGAATTAGCGATCGCACAATAGGTTTAAGATTTTTTAAACAATTTTTCCTATTAAACGCATTAATGAGATTCTCAAATATATCTCCTACAAGAGGCAGCCGTGGGAATTTTTTTCTCGATGGGCGAAAATCCAATGGAACGCGGTCAAAGAGAAAGACCACGATCTTGAACTGCTTTATTCTCTTGGAGGAAATGATATTATTTAAGACCTTTTGGACAAATTCGTTTTTATTTTTTTTTTCTTGATTTATTTGTTGCAATTAGGAAAAAGTACACTAGAAGTACCAAAAAGTTATGTACAACGCTCACTTTAGTATTAAAAACTTCAAAATGATTATTTAAGTGCCAAATCAGAGAAATTTTGGCCAAATAATAAGGTGGCCTTTTTAATTAAAGATTTTATCTAGTAGCAAATTTTTTCAAAAAAAATCTAGCCATGTGTACTTGTATGTAGACTTCTAAGCTAAAAAATTAAAATAATAAAAATTAAATAGAAAAATAAGCTAAAAACTTAAATAAAAAAAAAAGTTTGCTCAAGCGATGAGGGTGCGGGATGGTCGACGAGGGTCGCCAGCCACTAATTGAGGCTCGGCGACCCCTGCCAACCGCAAGCGAGGGCTTGACCCACCACAATGAGCGATGCCAACCTCGCAAATCTGGGCAAGGCCAACCAAGATTTAGGCGAGATTGAGCCTCACCATGGTAGGGCGAGATCGATCTTGCCCAACCACAACAAGGGTTGCCGACCACTGGCTAGGGCTCGGCGACCCCGATTAGCCATTCCCCACCCTCACCATAATGCTTACCTTTGATTTTTTAAAAATTTTTAGCTTATTTTTCAATATAATATAATTTTTAATTTTTCTTAGTTTAAGTCCACTTGGACTTCCGGTGAGCCACGTCAGCTCATATGTTAATAAAAGAAAGGGGACATAGGACTTTTGGCAAACATATCGGAGTTGACACTTAATGTGATCATTTTGAAATTTTTGACGCTAAAGTGAGCACCGCACATAATTTTTGACATTTCTCATGTACTTCTTCTATTGCGGTTAGGTCCATCTATTCTAATTTAAGTGTAGCGTTTCAAAAACATGATTTATTGGACGTGCTTAACTATAGTTTTTCCATGGAAGAATTACTAAAAAAATCTTAAACTTATTGCAATTCTGTCAATTCAGTCATAAACCTTATTTTATTTTATTTTTTGTCAATTCAATGCTAAACCTTTTGTATTTTTTTCCAATTCAATCTATCTGGTCAATTTTAGCTGGCCAAGGATGACATGTAATTTTTAATAATGTTTAATAATTATTAATTTTTGTAATTTTATTTTTTCATTTTCATTTTGTTTTCTTTAGTTTTTCTTTTCCCGCCTTGGCCAGCAAGGGTCGAGTTGCCATCACCAGACATTATCACCAGATTTGGCAAGGCAAAGGCATCCCGACCCTAATTCTCGGGGAAAATTGTCGCGACCTAAAAATTTCGATGGTGGAAAATTCCCAGGTTAACGAATTATCAAGTTAATTAGATTGACTAACTTAATACAGACTCTCTCAAGCCCTACCGAATCGCAACTTTGGTTTTTTTCACATGATTTTAGAATTTGGAGTTGCCACTAATTATTTTTTTGGTAGGTCGATTAGAAACCTAAGTAAATTAGCGTGAGAACTAAATTACTTCTACGAACTAGAGATTATGAGTTTGGGGACTTGGTTACACTAATTAATTAAAGCTAATGCCCTTTCGGTACGTTAATTCCATGGATATCCTAATTTAGCAACTTAGGCTTGGTTTACTCCTCAAGCGCTAATGAGTGTTCTTTTTTTTTTTTTTTCACTTTTTAGATCAAATGCACGGATGGTAATGGATGCATGAATAAACAAAACGTGAATATACAAATATAAACAGGCGAACGTATACATGCGAACGCAGACATGCAATCATGAATATGCGAGTATGGATATACAAATATGACATGCAAACGTGAATGTACATTACATGCGAACGTGTACATGCAAATACAGCATATGAACGAACATATAAATACAGCACGCGAACACAGACATGCGGATGCGACATATGAACGTGGACATGCGGACACGACACGTGAATAAATCATCAAAAATAAGATTGGCCAGTTGAAATGGCCTGTTTCTTAGTTTTTGGGGTTTTTCTGAATTTTCTTGAATTTTTCAAGACAATTTACCTATAAGGGGCAAAATCGTCATTTTGAAAAGATTAGGAAGGAAAATCGTCAAAATAGAATTGGCCAGTCGAAATGGTCTGTTTTGTAATTTTTAGGATTTTTTTCTTTTGAATTTTTTTTTGATAAATATGCATGAATTAATGATAATACGAATACGACGTACATACGTGACATGCGAATATGATTATGCGCTGCCCTGTGAATACAAATTCGGCTTCTCCCATCTTCACCTTTACCAACCAAGCTGGACTCGACACGCTCGAAACTACTCTGGTATGCGTCTCACCTAGAATTGCTTGATGGGGTTGTACTGAATGGGGCAACTTTGGTTGTTAATATGCTATGCCACGTTATTACCATGTCATTTTGCATGCTGAATCTAATTGAATGCATAATTATTGTGCGTTGCTTATTGTCTTGCATTATGTATTATTTGGATGTTATGTCATTCTTGCATGTTTTAACTAATATTAAATCGCATCTAGGGAATGAATCTTTAATTTTCGCATGCCTGGTATTACATTCATTTGTTCACTCGTGCATTCATTGCATTCATACATTGTATTAAAAAAGTGAAAACCAAAAAGAGGAAAAGAAACTTTGTAATTTAGGTATGTTTCCTAATTTAAATATTCTGAATATTTGATTCAATATTTCGATAGACTTAAGTGCATATCTAAAAGAAATCGTGTTGCAAGATTGAGATATTCACTTACCTTAATCCGAAAATTGCATCGTCATTTAGGGGGAATATTATATCTTAAAGCATTTAGACTCAGGAAAAATAGAGTATAGAAAGGACTTAATTAATTATTTTCTAGACAAGTGGTTCGGCCCACCAATTCTTGGGTTTGATAATATGGAAATTAAACTACAGAAAATAGAATACAGAAAGCAGTAAATAAAGAACCTCCAATAGGTGGCTCGGCCTACCAATTCTGTGGTTTGATAATACAAAAATCAAAATATAAGAGATAGAATACATGATATTTTTACACCACCAAGTAGGGGACAGAGCCTACCGCAATCTGGGATTCGAATCTTTTAAGCGAAAATGCAGAAAATTGCAATATGAATACGACATGTGGATATGAAGACATACGAATATGACACGGCATAATCAAAATTTAAATCAATCCATTTAGACAACGACAGTCTTGAAAATTTTAATGGTTATGATCGCTATCTGATTTGACGGATTTGATTGCCGAATTCGGATCTCGTATTACCTTGTGGATCAAGATTGCGGCTCGAACGACAAGGATGAACTTGTGACTTATGTTGATCGATATAGAAATTGGTGATGATAACACCTAACTTTAAACTCCCACCATCTTCAAGATTCTCTTTTGAAAAAGAATTCTTTCTCTCTTTTTGGTTTTTTCTTTCTCTCTAATTTTTCTTCAATTTCCCAAAACCCTCTCAAACATTCAAAATTTTCTCTCCAAAAAATCCCCCCACAAGCTCCATTCTTCCTTCTTTATCTCCCATTCTAATTTCTCCACTAACTCTTCTTCATCTCCATCTTTCCTTCTTTATTCCCATCTTATTTTCTCCATCTATTCTTCTCTATCTCCTCTTCTCCATCTTTCCTTCTCTATTCTAATTTCTCCACTAACTCTTCTTTTAGTTATTTACAAAATAATCTCTCAAGTGTTAGGAATTTGCATTCTAGTCCATGAGATTTTAAGTATTTGCAATTCAGTCCATGAAGAAATATTTCTTTAAATCCAAATCTCCACACAATTTTCAACACACCTCCTCTATGCTTGGTCAAAATTCATCTCATGTCTAGTTTAATTGCTTGTCAATTTAAGTTCATTTCTTGCTGCTGAAAAATGCAAAATTTAACTAACGCCTTTTTGCTAAATTAAGTCATTATGGGTACAATTGGGCCAAGATGAAAATTTAGACTATTAGAGAACAATGCCACAACTCCTAAAAGTGAAAAATAAAAATAAAATGACTCAAATTGAATTTTTTTAGGCCCGATTCAAAATTATGCTCGTGAGGAAACACATGACCCCGAATTGTATTTTTCGAATTTACGATGGCCAACATGAAAGGGATTTAAAAGAAAAATATTGACTATTTTTGTATATTTTTTTGGCCTTAAATATTATTATTCCCGAATTTTCAAGTATTTTTATATTTTTTGAAACATATTAAAAAATACGAAAAAATGAAAATTCACTTTTATTCAAAATTGGTTCTTTAAACTTGGCCAAGGCTTCCAAAGTTGATTTTTTAATTTTATGAATTTTCTATTAATTTTTTAAAGAGAAAATGTGATTAAAAATCAGGTGTCAATAAAAATAAAAACTAAAGAAAAGAAAATAAAAAAAATAAAAAAAATTCAAAAAGTATTTTAAAAAAGTCCAAATCAACGCCGACAATGCCAACTCAGCACCGGCCAGCCGAAAATGATTGAATGAATTGAATTGACATAAATACAAAATGTTTATGACTCTATTGGCACAATCACAATAGGTTTAAGATTTTTATATAATTCTCTCCTTATTTCTTGATATGTCAATCTTTTAGGGTGAAGATAAATTATAGAAAGAAGATATTGGACCAAAGTCTCTTTCTAATCAAAAGGGTTGAATCTATTAGGGAAAATTTCTTGAAGACGAAATATCACTAAATCATATAATTCAATCTCAAACGTAAAATGCAATTCCGGAGAAACTTAGGGGTATCAAGAACCATCCACTTTGGTCTTGCTAAATCACAATGTAAATGAATATTAGTGAGAATATTTATCGTTTAATAGTTGACAGTTCCACGTTGGGGGCGTCAAATAGATCCACTAATATATGGACTCATCTTCTTGTCGCTAAAGGGGATTAACTTAGTCAAAGGCTGATTTCCGAGAAAGAAGTGTTCAACTCACCACAGAACAATTCAAAGCACATCATATCGAATACTGCCACTAGCAAACATGGAGAAAAAGTGAAAAAAAAAAAAACATAAACCTATGATATTGATTCCAATTCAATCGTAAACATTTTGATTTGGCTCATTTAATGATAAACATTTTCACACTGATACCAGCTCAGTTCATTTGGCTAATTTAGTTCGAAAATCGCTAATATGAACGGTAGCCGTCCTAGGTGGCACAGCTGGTGCTGACTTGGACAAATATTTTTTTATATATTTTTCCTTTTTCTATTTCCGTTTCTTTTTGCCGATGGCCGGCCGGCGTTCACCCTCGCCCCAAACAAAGAAAAGGGAAAGGAAAAAAAAGTTCTAAAAATTATTATAAAACTATTTTGAAAAATGTCCATGCCTGCACTAACTGTGCCATATAGGATAGCCGATGCTCATGTTAATGAATTCCAGCTAAAATTAGCCGGATGAACTAAATTGGTATCCATGTGAAAAGGTTTAGGATTAAATTGATTAAATTAAAACGTTTATGACTGAATTGGTACTAATGTAATAGGCTTAGGACTTTTTTGATATTCTTTTTTCCCAAAAATATAAAATGTCCAAATTTTTTTTTTTAGGGCCACATATCAAATACGTTAATGAGATTCCCAAATACATCTATAAGAAATAGTATGTGCCTCTGAAGGCAACGTACAGGTTTATCTGAAACGTTCCAAGTTCCCGAAATGTGTATACAAGAGGAACAAATTTCGGGCTATGTCCTTTCGAGTAATATGAAAAGTCACGGTTTCAAGTTTCAACCCACAAAAGAAAATGAGAAGGGAAGAGCCAAGGGACGGGACAGGACAGGAGACTACAGAAAAATCATTATGATATTGACTAAGGGACAAAAAGGCTTGAATGTTTTGGACAGCGATCAAGATCCAAGGTCTCTTCGATGCGTCGGATAACTCTGTTTACTTTTCTTGCATGAAGTCACGGTGACTGTTAATAACAATCTGTCAAATTTGAATTTCAAGGGTCTCCATTGTCTATATGTTAGGGCTTGTAATATCTTGACTCTCGATCCAAGGGTGATTTTGTTTTTTTTTAATAGTAGCGTTGAATTGGAAGTCAAATGAAAAATTCTCATTCCTCGTCCAACCTCGCCTCCAAAAGAGAACTCCCACATCAAAAAATTTCAAACAGCTTTCAATTGCGGAGGCATTTGACGCCGCCGGGGTATGTCGGAAGCCATCGCTTAAAAGCTCAATTCACTCATATGTCGCATTATGAAGTCGACCGCCTGACGTGGGGGATCGCCATGTGCCACGTTTTCCACAGCCCCGTGCATTTCCTCCACCTGCTCTCTTTGGCGTTTCTCCTACTATTGTGGCGATTAGGCAGGTTATCTCAGTTCTTTGCGCACCTTTATTCGCTGACTAGTCCTTGATTAAAATCAAGAAACTATGGTGGCCCTAAGGTCGAAAGGTAAATCTCTTTCTACCGTCTCGGCGAAATTCGACTCCGTGACGAGATATCTTTTCACCGAAAAGCATTATTCGGTATTTGCTGGAAGAGATTGTCCCGTGACGATTCTGCCATGGCCTCAGACGGAGGCGAACGTACAAAACTTTGCCGGAAGTTAAATGAACAAAAGGCCTGAGAACGTGAGAGGCAACGCCAGGATTTAATTTGGCGATGAGGCACCCGAGAACTACATCAAAGATGTGCGCCGGAATTTAACGGACGATGTAGACCTGAACATTATGGCTAAGAAACACGCTGTAATGTAATCGACGACATGAATTTGGAAAATTATAACTAGAGCGTAAGAACTGAAATATAACATGTTTGTTTGTTTGTTTGTTTGTGTGCGGGGGCTTTACCAGCAATTCTTCTACAGTTGTAGCCATGACTCCATGTCTCCAAGAATCTTGGTTCCATCTCTAGGTGGTTGTTTACCTGAAAAATCGCACCTCGATCTTTTGCAGTTTGCTGCTGAGTTAGCTCCATTCCTTCCCCACGACTCGCTGGACTTCATTGCTTTATCCTAAGCTTTCGATCCCTTCCGATCGGCATCCTTATCGAGTATGGAAACCATGCGCCATCGGGAGACGGCAGCACAGCTGATGATCATACATGTATGTTAATATCGGTAACAATTCTCACGGCGGTCGATAATTACCCGTGTTTTTAATGTCGATAATCCCGGCCACGCGATTACTTATGTTGATTGCCTCGTTAATTTTTGGAATTTGCTTGCTTGACCGTCCCCTAAGGCGGACGGTGGGACGGTCACTGTATTGCCACACGAACTTGAAGTGATATGCTTGTCGGCAAAAAATCTACGTCGGACATGTACGCACCACATATCCGCGTGATATGCTTATCAGCCAAAAGTCCACATATGGCATGTACGGTTCAAGTTGCACCGTTGGGTAATCGTTACATATCCACGTAATTTTTTTTTATTTTTCCGGAGAATAACATCTACTATTTTAAAAATTGCAACTTATTATTGAATATTATCAATTCGATATGTTTCGTTAAAATCCCACCGTCATTTTTTTTTTTTGAGGGACGGTCAGCTTAATTAGCCAAGTCCTTAATTTTTTTTGTGCGAACACCTACCTTTCGAAAAAGTTCTCGAAGATCTTGAGAACATGGAAGGATAGAAAGTCGTGAGATGCTTTTTTAGAAGCAAAAAAGACGCCATTAAATCATGCTATATATAAAGCACCATTGTCAATACTTAAGAGGAAAACAAACTTTACATAGATTGAACCGATTGATGGTTTTTTTCTTCTTCTTCCCTATGTTTGTAGAGAGAGCATAGGCGGTGTTTTAGATCTAAGAAAGCTAGCCACCAGATTTTATGGCCTTAATGTCAATGGAGTATGTACTGGTCCTTACGGTCCGCAATTTCGTTCTTCACCGTAGCATTAAATGTCCTGCCAAGGGAACTAAATAAAAGAGAGCCTTCGATATTCGCCATTTAAAAAAAAAAATTCAGAATTTGTTTTAAAAAAAAAAAAATTAAAATCTATTGTATTTATGCCTATTTGATCGGTTTAGTTCTAAATCTTCTGATAATCTTTCAATATGATCTATTTGACCAATTTTGATCGATAATTACTGCTGTGGATGCCGACTAGCAAGCACTGACACTCGTGTCCGACACGTCGACACTCTCCAACATGCGATCAATATGATGGTAGTACTCCAGACACGCCAATGATAAGCGAGTCTAGCAACCCCATACGTCATTTCGACACGCACGGGGTCAATGTCAAGTATTTTCAATAAATTAAGGGTGAAAATATAATATAATACACACACACACACACACACTTAAGTCATATATCCAACTACCCTAAAATTAATATATATAATTAACAAAAAAAAAACTAATCATGAATACCTAACAGAAGAAGAAGAAGAAGAAGAAGAAAAAGAAACTCACTAGTGATATTTTTTTTATACACATGATAAATTACCATATTTATATAAATATTTATTAAAGATATAACGTGTTCCAACGTGTTGATTTTTTATTTTTAAATGACGTGTTGGTGTATTGTGTCATGTCATGTCGTGTTGTATCTTATCGGATCTCGTATTGGTGTTGTGTACTTATGATGCCAACGATTTTATATGACATGATTTCAGATTAAATTGGCATAAGCGTAATAATTTACGACCTTTTTTTTTTAATTTCTCTCAAAATTCACCTCGAGCACCCATTTCGAGGAAAAATATATATAATTCGAGGAAAAAAGATATCGACACTTCGCTTGGAGAAAAACAGGAATTCACAATATTGGAACATTTAGCAAACAAGGGTGGGGCCCAATAGGGAGGGACCACCTGCAAGTCAACTTGGCACGAGAACATCTGATCAGTAAAACTGTCAAATAAAGCACACCTCTGAATTACTTATTTTAAATAATTTAATTTTGTTTTCCTTTTTTCTTTTTCATGGGAATGGTTGAATGCCTTTAGAGGGAATCCAACGGTCGTGGCCACCGGGCACGCCTCTATTATTGTGCCCAATTTTAATGTTTTTTAATGATTCGTGGAATGCATAGCTTGTCGATGCTGTCGAGGTCTCAGACGACTTTGACTTGATTATTTATTTATTTTTTCGGGTGGGGTCCCACTAAATAAAAAGTCAAAACATCCCCTCGAAAGTAAATATTATCTCGTCTCTTAAAAAAAAAAAAAACAAAATTCCTTTGCTTCTAGAAAATAATTTCTGCCATGTGCACCTATTTTAGTTTCCGAATTTCATTGGATGTATCGTCGTCGATGAACAACCAAATTAAACTGAATCATTGACATCTCTACGTTCATTGTGGATGTGAATGGAGTCTAGTTGGACTTTTACCCCGTGATTCTCCTTCAAATTTTCCTTTTTACCTATGATAATCCTTCCAATTTTTTTTTCCTTTTTAGGACTATTTGCAGGCATTTTTAATTGTTTAATAGATAAACCTCAAATATGGTTATAAATCTACAAAATTGCAAGAAGAGTAGGTATTAGA
Source organism: Psidium friedrichsthalianum (assembly GCA_019149425.1). Taxonomy (NCBI): domain Eukaryota; kingdom Viridiplantae; phylum Streptophyta; class Magnoliopsida; order Myrtales; family Myrtaceae; genus Psidium; species Psidium friedrichsthalianum. The sequence goes on along the minus strand of JAGVVM010004852.1, from coordinate 17,657 downwards.
AGAGAATCTGAGGGCTGGCTAACCCTTGCCTAGTGGCCAGTGAGGTTGTCGGCGACCCTTGCTAGCCACCTGAAAAGAAAAATTAATTGAAAAGGTTTTTTTAAAAATAAAATTTAATTTCTTTAAAAATATATATTAAAAAATGACGCTAGCACCAATCGCATTACGTAGAACGACTGATGTCTACGTCAACGGTTTCGGCCTAAATTGGCCTATAGATACCAATGCCAAAAAAAAAAAGTTTTAGATTAACTTGGTCGAAAGTTTTAGGACTGCATTGATAATAATGCATTAAGTTTAGTGTTTTTTTTGTCCTTTTCTTGGAATTCCTCTGGCATCCTTATGCGGAGGCCCGAGGGGATGGATGTGAATGGATTTCTAGTTGGACCTTGCTCGTGATTCTCTTTCCAATTTTCCTTTTTAAGACTATTTATGAAACATTTTAAATTGTTTAATATTTAAACCCCAAAATTTTCCCCCCAAAAAACCCCCCCAAATATGGTTACAAATCTACGAAATTACAAGAAGAGTAGGTATTTAATTTTTGACATTCTTTTTATGGATAGATATGAGAAGAGAATCTGAGGGCATTGACTAGAATTTTGAGCGAATTTCTCCAAGAGTCGCTACTTTCTTAAAATTTATGAAGATGACATATATAGAGTCTTCCCATTTAATAATAAAAGTCAAAAGATCTATTAAATTTTAATATATATATATATATATATATATATATATATATATATATCTTTGCTAAGTTACAACGCAGCATGCAGCATATTGCGCAGGAGAACATTACTTTTTTTTGTTGGGAAAAAGAAACAAAAATTTATAAAATATGTCTATTGTGACACATTTATTCTAATTCTTTTTTGGGACACAAAAAATCCCAAACTTGTACTTATATGACATATTTACCCTAATCTTGTATCAATGTAACATATTTAACCTAAGTTTTTTTTTGTAACACCAAACTTGCATCCGTGTAATACATTTACCTCAAAATTTGGGGTAAATATGTCACATGCTTATATGTTTGAGGTTTTTGATGTCATAAAGAAATAATTTAAGGTAAACGTGTTATGACGGACATAATTTAGGATTTTTTGTTTTTGTTTTTGGTCGTGGCAGGAGAACATCGATTTAGTATAGGTTAGTAAATCGGTTGCTAAACTTTATATGGAAACAATGAAGTGGGCAAAAATAGAAATCTTATTTCCTAAATGATAAAAGTGCAGTAAAATCTTTAATTTCCAAGAAGATGGGTCGAACAGATTGTTCCACTAGAACTTGGTATTTGGGCAAGGTTTGGTTCCGGCAGCAACGTATCGAAGCTATGTAATGGGTAAGAACAGTAACTATTCAGCGTTCTCCCCCGATCGCAACGTAAATGACCTGCTTTCGATTCAATTAGAGACGAGTTTCATGAAAATCCGATGAGTATCGGATCGGACTTATCTCGTGATATAAACAAGTATCTTAATAGTCTCGGAAGTTCTGAAATGGGAGATGATGATCTAAAATAGATGGCAACCAGTAGCAGACGAAGCACGCCCAGATAATTAGACTGATGAGGCTGTTGCTGGTGGAAATTTTGCTTTCTCTCTCTCTCTCTCTCTTTAAAAAAAAATCGATTTTCTGAAGAAGTCGCACTCGTGACGGTTGAATCCCCAAAGGCGTGATCGAGTCCAATCAGGAAGCAACCCAGGGAGAGAAGGGGAAAGACACAAGTCACTCGATAACACGTAGGTTCGTGCACACACGATTACAGCGGGCGCACACATGCATGTGTCCGTCGGGCCCCACTCGAGTGGCGGGTCCGTCGAAGCGGCGGGTCACTTTTGAGGCATCGGGGAGGGAGGTGTTTTGAGAGGTATATAAAGCAGAGTGGCGCTGCAGAACCCCACCTCAGGCCTCTCCCGATATCACCCACTTTGGCTCCCTCGTTTCTTTTTGGGATCTTGCGGAACAGAGAGAAGAATTCTGGTTCAATGGCCTTAACTCTTCCTCGGTTCTCTCTCCATTGAAGGAAGCAATCATTTTGTGATCTTCTGCTCTCTCTCTCTCTCTCTCTCTCTCTCTGTTGTCTTTTTGTTTTGGGCTGGGGTTGAAGGAGCACAAAGATGGGTGGAGACAAGGCCAGTCTGGAGGAGATCAGGAATGAGACTGTTGATCTGGTAAGGATTCATTGCTACACATCTCTTTTATCGTCCCAAGAGATTTGGTCTCTCTCTCTCTCTCTCTCTCTCTCTCTCTCTCTTCTCTTTTTTTTTGTGTGGAGTTTTGTAGCTAGCTCTCTGTTTCGGGAATCCATTATATGTTTATATCCTGGTTCGCCATGTGCTCTTTGCTCTTTGTTCTCTCTCTGGTTCAGACACAGAAGTGCATGTACTAATTTCCTCCGTATAATGTGTTCTTCTCTCCGATTGATGAACTGAGTAATCTTGAGCCTGAGTTGTGGTCACGACTCATCTGCTCTTCAAACCTTGGTCTTTTGGGTAAAGAGCAAAATCATCCGAGTGCTGAGAAAAAGCGGAGAGAGATGATGGTCTCGAACATGAAAAAGCACAGACCTTTGACTGCATGTGGTGCAGAGAAACGTCAGAGAAGTTGAATCAGAGTCTACCAGATCCTTGTTTCATCGTCCCCAAGGTTAAAGTTTTGGTTTTTAAGGCCTTCATTTCATCTTCTCTCCCACCAAAACAGACAGATCAGGCCCCGCCCCAGTTGGTTCGCCTCATCACCGGATCTAAACATGTGAGGGAGAGAGAGAGAGAGAGTTTCAAAGCCATCATCTGTCTCACAAAGTATCAATTTTTAATGCCTACCCATGTTCCTCATCTCTCTCTCTCTCTCTCTCTCTCTCTCTCTACTGTGTTAGAGTCCGAGGGTTTTTGTTTTGCTTGTTACAGAGAAGGGGAATTCTAAGTACCTTTCCGTGGTACTTTTGTGTTTTTTTCTTTCTCTGCCGCGATAAATTAAATGAAATTTTCCTATTTTCCATTTTTTCTTTTCTCTCTCTGCTTTAACCGTTTTTCTCTCTCTCTCTCTCTCTCTCAAAACTCTCATGTTCAACGGTTCTGAGCTCTGACAGCTCCCCCCTCCTTCCCCCACATATGTGTCCAAATTTATGTTCTTGAAAACGAAGTTGAGTTATTCTAATGGAATTTTCATTTTATATATCGACCCCATCAATTATGAGCAGAAAATAATATTTTCTTGGCGCGTTACGTGCACGGACCAACCATATGCAGGAAGGTATCGACATCAAGCCTGGTTCTGCGCTTACTTTGTTTTTTCTTTCTTTCTTTCTTTTGGCTGGAACAGTTAGTACTTTCAAGTCAACGCTAATGTGTGGCTGTCACGAGGCCTGCCTCTCTGTTCTAATCTTTTTACTAACCGTGCTCTATCCTGTAATGGACGGTTTTGTCTATTGACTTTTTCTTAAAAGAGATGAAGTCAATAGAACGATAGTCGGATTAGCGAAATTTAAACAATCTATCGAGATGTTTGGACGCGAACTAGAACGGGTTTAGAGAAGAAAGATAATTGGCCCATCAATTTCTTGTCTCGGTACTATACAAATGTTTTCGCTATTCGATAATCAACGGATTTCACGGCTTCTTAATTTATGTACCTTTGGACTATTTGCCATACCTTGCGAGGCACAAAGTTTTGGATGTTCCAAGTGAATTTAGCTTTGAATATGCATATGTATGCTTCCTTGCTACCTGGCATGTTCGATAATTTTCTAGGATTATGAGGATTACATGGTGAATCTCAGCTTTAGCAGCTGACTTCGAACTCAACCCTCTCTGTCATCTGACAAATCTTTTCAGGAGAAAATTCCTATTGAAGAAGTGTTTGAGCAGCTGAAATGTACTCCAAAGGGTTTGACTACCGAAGAAGGAAATGCTCGTCTCGAGATCTTTGGACCCAACAAGTTGGAAGAGAAGAAGGTTATACTGCTGGCTAGCTACACTTTCTAGTGGTCTTTACTCATGAAATCTGTGGATGCCTGACATTGTTTCTCTGTCAATAGGAAAGCAAAATCCTCAAGTTCCTTGGATTTATGTGGAATCCTCTGTCGTGGGTCATGGAAGCTGCAGCAATTATGGCCATAGCGCTGGCAAATGGTGACGGACAGCCTCCAGATTGGCAAGACTTTGTTGGTATCCTTTGCTTGCTGGTGATCAACTCCACCATCAGTTTTATCGAAGAAAACAACGCCGGTAATGCTGCTGCGGCTCTCATGGCCGGTCTTGCCCCAAAACCAAGGTAGCATATCATAAATGGCTTAAATCTTTGTGCTCTCATGTTATAATTTGTGCTGTCATGTCGATTTAGGAACTTGGCCATAATGAAATATTTATTGATCGTAGCAGCACATGTCACATCACTCATTGAGAGTGTCAATCATCGGCTTTGACAAAGCTTTGTCTGTTTGCACATCAACATAGTTTCTGTTGCATTTTGTAGGTGCTTAGGGATGGCAAGTGGAGTGAGCAAGATGCTGCCATATTGGTTCCTGGAGATGTCATCAGTATCAAATTGGGAGACATCATTCCTGCTGATGCCCGTCTTCTTGAGGGTGATCCGTTAAAGATTGACCAATCCGCCCTTACAGGAGAATCGCTCCCGGTGACCAAGAATCCCTCTGATGAAGTTTTCTCCGGCTCCACATGTAAACAAGGGGAAATTGAAGCTGTTGTCATTGCCACCGGTGTTCACACCTTCTTTGGTAAAGCAGCGCATCTCGTAGACAGCACCAACCAAGTTGGGCACTTCCAGAAGGTGCTCACCGCAATCGGGAACTTCTGTATCTGCTCAATAGCAGTCGGAATGGCGATCGAGCTTGTAGTCATGTACCCAATCCAGCACCGCAAGTACAGAGATGGAATTAACAATCTCTTGGTCCTCTTGATTGGAGGCATACCCATTGCCATGCCCACGGTTCTGTCAGTGACCATGGCCATTGGGTCCCACCGCCTGTCTCAGCAAGGTGCTATTACTAAGAGGATGACTGCCATAGAAGAGATGGCCGGTATGGATGTCCTCTGCAGTGATAAGACTGGGACACTGACCTTGAACAAGTTGAGTGTCGACGTAAACCTGGTCGAAGTGTTTGCCAAAGGAGTGGAGAAGCCGCATGTTATATTGCTGGCGGCCAGAGCTTCTAGGACAGAAAACCAGGATGCCATTGATGCGGCCATTGTTGGAATGCTTGCTGATCCGAAGGAGGTACAGTACCTTTTGCATTCTCATGGTGGCCTTCTCTTCAGTGAGCTAGTTTTGATAGAAAGACTGATGTACCATCATTTCATGTGCTCAATGTAGGCTCGAGCCGGGATCACAGAGGTGCATTTCTTCCCATTCAATCCCGTGGACAAGAGAACTGCCTTGACTTATGTTGATTCGGATGGAAACTGGCACCGTGCAAGCAAAGGAGCACCTGAGCAAGTAATGCATCATGGGCCATTGTCCTCCAACAATGCATCATGTAGTAAAATGTGATTAGATTGGTTCACTGACTTCGTTTCTTGCCTTTTGTTGGATACAGATTTTAACCCTTTGCAATGCCAGAGAGGACCTTAAAAGAAGGTCCACGCTGTCATTGACAAATTTGCTGAACGTGGGCTGCGGTCCCTGGCTGTATCTAGACAGGTGTTTGATATGTAACATTTCAGACTCCTCCGAAGTGTTCTTTTCACTTGGAAGCAACCCTAAGATTCTTTATTTTTGTCACTCACAGGAAGTGCCAGAGAAAAGCAAAGAGAGTGCTGGTGCCCCATGGCAATTTGTTGGTCTATTGCCCCTCTTTGACCCTCCCAGGCATGACAGTGCAGAAACTATTCGCAGAGCTCTCAATCTTGGTGTCAACGTCAAGATGATTACTGGTAATGATTTCTTGGTTCATTGCTCAATTAAATTGCAGGGGATATTCAATGTTTGGCATATGATTAACACATGCTCTCAGGTGATCAACTTGCCATTGCTAAGGAGACGGGAGGAGACTTGGAATGGGAACCAATATGTACCCATCTGCTTCTCTGCTAGGTCAAGACAAGGATGCTAGTATCGCGGCGCTTCCTGTAGAAGAACTCATTGAGAAAGCAGATGGTTTTGCTGGTGTTTTCCCTGGTTCGTCCCTTTTATTCTCATCTACTAACTCTTGTGTCTATTTCCAACTACTTCCAACTACAAGATTTGCTTACTCTAACAAGTGATACCTAATCTCATCTAATTCTCTATTTGGCAGAGCATAAGTACGAGATTGTGAAGAAATTGCAGGAGAGAAAGCACATTTGCGGGATGACGGGCGATGGTGTCAATGATGCCCCTGCTTTGAAAAAGGCAGATATTGGAATTGCTGTTGCCGATGCTACAGATGCTGCACGGGGTGCTTCCGATATTGTCCTCACAGAACCGGCTTGAGTGTTATCATCAGCGCTGTCTTAACTAGCAGAGCTATATTCCAAAGGATGAAGAACTACACCGTCAGTACTACATTCTTTTATTTCTTAAGTTTCTCTTCTCTCTTTTTTCTTCTTGAATGGAACTAATCATTGGTTCTGTTTTTTTAACTTCTTGCAGATATATGCTGTCTCCATTACTATCCGTATAGTGGTAAGTGGAATGTTTTTCTCATATAATGTCTGACTAGCACCAATCTATGGATGGATTATTCATTCTCTTTGTGTGGGTTTGCTCCTGTTTCTGCAGTTTGGTTTCATGCTTATTGCTCTAATTTGGAAGTTCGACTTTTCCCCATCATGGTTTTGATTATTGCCATTCTAAATGACGGTAAGCACTTGCACATCTTTGGGAAGAGCTTTAAATTTTCTTGATAGTCCACCCCGCCCCCGCTCAACAATGGGAATTAATAGCATCCTATTTCACTCTTTAAAGGAACAATCATGACAATTTCAAAGGACAGAGTGAAGCCGTCTCCAATGCCCGATAGCTGGAAACTGAAGAGATATTTGCCACCGGTATTGTGCTCGGAGGTTACTTGGGACTGATGACAGTTATATTCTTTTGGGCCATGAAGGAAACCGACTTCTTCTCAGTAAGAGACATGAGATTCCTCTGCCCTTACAGATTTCGCTGTTGCTTCTGTTGCACAATGTAAAGATTCATCCTTTTAACTCTTTTTTGGTTGCTTCCTATATGACAGGACAAATTTGGCGTCAGATCGCTGAGGGATAGCCCAGATAGCCGGGACGAAATGATGGCTGCTCTGTACCTTCAAGTGAGTATCGTGAGCCAGGCGTTGATATTTGTGACAAGATCTCGTAGCTGGTCATTCGTTGAGCGCCCAGGGCTTCTCTTAGTCAGTGCTTTCATGATTGCACAACTCGTAAGACCCTTGAGCCATCTTCTTCATTTCTTGGGACTTCAGTTACACCATTCTGCTGCTTCTACTTCTGTTCCACCTGATGCTTATGAAACTCAAAAGATAGCAATTCTGATATTGACAACGAACAATTTCTTTGCTTTTTTTCCTTTCGGAAGGTTGCTACATTGATAGCTGTATATGCCAACTGGGGCTTTGCCGACATTAAGGGATGCGGATGGGGATGGGCTGGGTCATCTGGCTCTACAGCATCGTCTTCTACGTGCCTCTGGATTTCCTCAAGTTCGCCATTCGCTACATTTTGAGTGGAAAGGCATGGCTGAACTTGCTAGAAAACAAGGTATGTTTTAGTCGTATTACCTTAGTACAACGCACAGCAGTTGACCTACATTTGAATGGGCGAAATGATACAATTGAACTCTTCTTTTTGCTCTATTTTGACGACGTGATAGACCGCATTCACCACCAAGAAAGATTACGGCAAAGAGGAGAGAGAAGCCCAATGGGCTCTTGCTCAAAGGACCCTTCACGGTCTCCAACCGCCGGAGACCTCCAGCATCTTCAATGACAAGAACAGCTATAGGGAGTTGTCGGAGATTGCTGAGCAGGCCAAGAGACGAGCTGAAGTTGCAAGGTAATGTTGTCAGAATCTTTCTTTCTTTTGAATGGTTCTTTCTTATTAGAATGCTTCCCTAGTCAACTGAATAAGAAGCAAACTTTTTCTCATTTTTGCAGGCTTCGGGAGCTCCATACGCTCAAAGGTCACGTCGAGTCCGTGGTGAAGCTGAAAGGATTGGACATCGACACGATCCAGCAGCATTATACTGTGTGAATAACTTCATCAAACTCCATCGAAAGAGTTGCGGGAAATGGTCCCGAGGCTGGCCACTTCCTAGTTATCATGGTCAAGACGATCAAGTCGAAGGACTAACTAGCTAAAAACTTGTCTTTTGTTCACTCCCTTCTTTTTCCATGTATTTGAAGGCCAGAAAGAAGGCTCATGTTTGCTTTACTCTCTCTTTTCCATCGTCCAGTTTCAAAAGAGGAGCTATGTAAAACAAGTAGCGCCATTTCCTGGCTTCAATGATCCTCTCTGTCTTTAATTTATGCATCTAAACTTGTATCTCTTTCTGCATTTTCTCATTATCTTCAACTACATTTAGCTACGTCATTTCTGACGATGAACCTTGTATCAGTCAATCCCCGGGAACCATCCATCGAATTACGGAAAAATAAGTGTGTAATTCAAGATTAATATGAACAACTAACAGCAAATAGATTGATGATTTATAAATATAGTTCCTCTTCAAAATCATTATCTTCTCAGGACAATTGGGTTGTAGTGTAAAGGCTGGTTTGACAAAACTATCCTACTAATCATCAGTCGGAAAGTAGATCAATCTGTGGGACCCCCATATGGAATTTGCGCTACTAAGATAAATATCTAGACCCCTCCCCGTTTAAAAGTTACAAACGAAAAGTATTAATCTGTTTCTTTATCTGGTTATGCATATCTTACCATTCTAACATGGATTTTTACCACATTTTCGAACTTCCTTTCTTCTCCATTTTCTTCTTTTGCCCCTCCTTTTGCAACTGTGGAGATAGATTAAAAAACAACTAATCACTAGGAATTAGACAGAAGTATTAAAGACCATTTTCTCGGACTACTCCTCTTTCCCCCCTGCACATGTAGTTTAACAAGAAAACATTGGTCATCTCTAAGTTAGAAAATTGTATATATTAGCTACTTGAAAAGTCAATCCACTCTCATTACAATGCGTATGAAGTTTCCACAATTTTTTCCCACTAGTTTTGCTTCATGAAAGCCCAAAATCCTAGACTCTAAACTTCTTTATTGGGCTCATTTTGTTCGATTTGGGCACTTCCGAGATCTATATCTATCTCAATTGGATGAATCTTTTCCAAAAATAGATTAAATAATAATAATAAATATAATAATAATATAATAATAATAATGAATAAATAAATAAATAAATAAAATTGGGATGATACTTTTCCCCCAAAACATATCCAAGCTGAACATGCAGGTTTCCACAACCATATCCTTTGGGAATGGATAGGACTTGCTATGCCTTCTAAAGCTTAGATGCAATAATCTTGCAAATAGGTCCTAAGAGCTTCATGAAATAGATAGATGTGCTTGATAATAAAAGAATTTCCACTCTCACTTTCACCTCAACGGACATCTCGAAATGCAATCATGGGCAAACGTATTTCTATGAAACAATGACGTTGGTAGCTACTCCAAGAGGTTGATTTAATTGGCCTCATCGCGAGAGAAAAATAACTCTACTTTGCAAAAAGTTCAAAGTTCAAAGTTGGTTTGTCTTAGAAGGAGCTTCGATGGCATTTTCCAATTATCCTCAGCATCTGGATTTGATTAAAAAATGTCCCGTATTTCTTTAAAAAAAAATCAGAAATGTACTTATGTTGACCTACAAATTAAACTTTATTGGGGCAACACTCTCGCAGATCTTGGTAGAATTTACGTAGGAAGTTCATAGCCAATATATGTAAGATGCATTTACTGATCAGTCAATCAACAAAATCATCTGAACTTTGCATCATTCCCTAGAGATACCTTGTAGAAGAGTACAAGCCATGTTGATAAATCTATAGTTGATCCCTAGAGAGCAATATGAGCAATCAAATTCAAGATTCTTGTCTGCCTAGATCACCACTCCACCATTTTACTATATGGAACCCAGCTTCCCAAGTTAATGCCTCTTCCATGTAAAGATTAGACATAGGTTAAGAATGCTTTATTCAATTGATCAAGGGATTTGCTTCTTATTGAGTATCAAACATTGAAGGAGCAAGTTTTAGGCCGAGAGTAGCAAATTAAGCATGTGCTTCTCAAATTTCCAACATGCCAACTGTCGTGACATAATCTATTAATGCTTTAATTATCGCACATAAAAAATAATTAACTAATTAACCTATTAAGAGAAAAGTACGGAGGAAAAAGAGAGATAACAATCCCCACTTGCAAGCATTAGGATATTGCGCACGTTCGATCAATAATTTGTGCATGCACCTAATTTCATTTTATTCTCTCGACAACCAAAGATAGTGATGCTTTTCTTTTTCCTCACTATTCTTAACTTGGAATCTTATGGTTTTTTCCCGTTAAAAAAAAAGATTGACAACTTACGACATGAAAATCCATGAAAATTAGGTTGAACCATTTTTTTTTTCCTTTTCATGTGATCAAGTGATATAACGCATTAATATTATTCTTGCTTCAAGACTAAAAACTGACTAAGAGAGTTAAGCCTCTGATTATATTCTCACATAACTATCGCTTTTATGCGGAGCTGAATTTATCATACCAATCGCCAGCGTATTCAATAAAATCAATTTCTATCTATGTAAATCGCGTAATACCTATGTGCATTCGATCATTAAGCATATTAGTTTCACTTCTACACATGCTTCACTTTACTTGTGTGTATACTAGTGAAGGACACAATCACACTTCCCATCATAGGATGACCTATGCACTACTATCATGGAAATAGAAATCTAGGTAAACAATAATTGAGAAGAAAATGGGGAAAAGGCGTACTAAATGAGGCACTCGAGCAACGCGGGGATGCGGGTATTGTTCCAAAATGGGGGAGGGTGCGAAAAGGCATTGGATCAAGAGCAGATAACCCTTTGCCCCAAGACAGGAGAGATTCACCTTTGTGCTAAAACCCCAATCCCCACATAAATATTATTATTCATTCCTCAAAGTTATTTTTCTTGGGTTCATGATAAATTATCAATTTGATTGACGTCACGCACACCCATATCTCGAATCTGATGCAGTGAATGTGGGAACTGAGCTGGAAACAAATGGGGTTCCATGCTTATGAAATAGAACACTGGAGCTAGAATCTCCATCCATTGTCTCTCTGCAAGTAACCTTTTTCAACTGGCTGTGTCTCCTCTTTTGACGTAAACGTATGTTATTGGACAGCTTATGGCCAATGAAGCTTTCCTGGTCTTGGTCAATTGGTGCGTGTGGAGAGGATGCAGTAGCTTCCAATCCAGATCTTGATGTGAAATCGTGCCACGGATCCACCATATATGGAAGGAGGGTTTCCTTATATTTTACTGTTATTAGGGTTTTTTCTTTTAAGTCTTTTGGGGTTGGGAGTGTCAAGGAAGAGACTGGGGAAGATAAATGGTGGTCCTCGTGGCCAAACTCAGGTGATGGATGACTGCATTCACGCTATTTGGTGATTGCACTTGGTTTTTGATTAATTGGATTGTAACATATTTGCAAATACACATAACTTGCATGAAACTCCACGAAAGATTTTTCGGATGATTGAAGTATTCATGTTTTCTAGATTTCTCAATGAGATGGGTCTGTGCTATATTTTTAAAAGAGGCAAATCTTCTTAACCTGGAAGAGCTCATCGTCATGTAAATGTCTTGTAAACTTGAATTAGAAGATTAACAAGGTTCTTCCACAAGTAGCTAATATTCTAACTAAGTATTGACCACTTTTGCGTCCTGCTCAATGTGCGTCGATGAATACAACACAAAAAGTAAGTAAACTCATACCCAAGCAAAGCTAAGTGGTGGGCCCCACCGACGATTGCTGTAGCATTTTGTCCGGGACAATAGGATGAAAAACCCTAGACAGAGTAATCATGTAGAGTGGACAGACTACATTCACTAAACTTGTCAATTCACTTAAAAATGAGCATTTTACTAATTAAATGATGGTACGATTAGAGTGCGTAGAATTACTAATTGATAAGTTGTGTTATTAAAGACACATATTTTATTTATTTTAGTTTTAAAGAAGTTAGGTTGATCGTGAACTTAGCCTATTCACTATACAATTGGTAGGCTAAGTGAACTTAGTTCATACACTACACATGATTACTGTGTCTAGGAATTTTTTTTTTCCGACAAAATACCACGGCATTATCAATGAGACCCATCACTTAACTTCCTAATATCTTTTCACAGAAGTTTAGCATCTATGAGAACTAGAATTTGTGCCAAACGAATATGCAAGAGACATGAAATAAGAACACGATGGAGAAAAGGTGAACTCTGGCCTCTGGAACTTGTGGAGAATCAGATTAGAAAAAAATTAACCTTGTGCATCGAATTTTACCCCAAATAAGAAGGAAAGTTATCAATTAGTAATTCTATTAACTCTAATTGTGCCATCATTTAATTTAGTAAGATTGCTCGTTTTAAGTGAATTGGCAAGTCAAGTGAATTTAGTCTATTCACTCTACATGATTATTGTGTCTAAGATTTTTTTTTTTCGGACAAAATACCACCGCAATTATCAATGAGATCCATCACTTAACTTCTTAATATCTTTTCATGGAGATTTAGCATCTATGAGAACAATAATTTGTGCTGGACGAATATGCAAGAGACATGAGATAAGAATACGATAGAAAATGGGTGAACTCTGTCCTCCGGAAGTGGTGGAGAATCAAATTAGAAAAAAAAATTAACCCTATCCAGCTAATTTTACCCCAAATAAGAAGGAAAGTTTGCCATTACCAGCACTGAAGTTTTAGAGTCAAACTGCTTGGCCTATCGAACGCATAAGGCACTTGAATCTCATTCCCTTTCCACTCGAACCAATTAGCAAAAACAGGAGCATGAAAGTCAAATCAAACAAGTGAACATTAGATCCTCCCCACTTTGATCGGTGACCCCAACATTCACGAGCACGAAATAAATAAATTAATAACAAGGGGAATTTAGTTCCCATCACTGGGTGAGTGACACGTGTCAGATTGTACCTGCCCTTGTGTGCCCACTTGAGGCGACATTGCCTTCAGGCATTCGTCATAAGTATTAATGAAATGGTGAACCCACGATCTTATCAAAAGTCTCGAGAGGGAGTGTGACCATCCCCAACTTATGATGCTTCTTCTTTACTTTAATAGATAGCAGCACCACTCATGTTGCAGTCACCAATCGGAAGCTATCATCCTATTTATCAACTTTGATATGAAAATCAATAGTTTATGGATTGATTTGCGAGTACATAGTACATAAGTTCAGATAATCTTTTTTCGCACAAATGGATAACACTTTCACAGGTTCTGCGCCATATGAAAATCATGTACATAATGTATGCTGCATTGAAACTTTACTCCTTTATTCATCTAAATGACTTTCTCTTGTCTTTCTCTCCTCCTTCCAATGGGTGATTTGTTGAACTTCTCTCTTGAACTTGTGCACTACTATCGATCCCCTCTCGTGAGCATGTAAATCCAAACTAAAGTACATTAAAGTCTTACCTACACTCTTTTTGTGCTTATGTGTGTTCAAGGTTGACCACTTAGCAATCCTTTATTACAAGCTTTGGTTCTCGTCGACAAGATTGCCCTAAATTTAAGCTTGACTAGCATTCCATGGATGCATAAAACACTAGGCACGCTTCTCTCTTTTTCATCATTTTGATAATATTACATGAATAAGTTGCATCGATCCATCTATCTTTTAAAAAGAACGGATCATATGTGTTCCATCTTCCTATTGCTCAAATTTCATCGTTAAATCATCTCAAAGTAAAACCTTTATTACTTCCATCAAGTCTACACTATATATGCACTCTCTCCAATTTCCAATCATGGGGTGTAGTTTTCCAAAGTGGATTTGACCAATTGTGAATCTCACAGTTCCACAAATATCAATCGTGTAATCTCTCTCTATATATACATATATATGCATATATTGATATTGATATTTTTGTGTGCGTGTGTGTGTTTTCCAAGAACAAACAAAAACCATTAGTACATGCTATGCTAATGATTAGACGGGTTTCTTAACGTTGCTAGGCGCAGATTGACGAGGTTTTGCAATGAGAGTGACCCTTTTATCTTTGTCCCAAACTGACGTGTACCATTTGAAAATGGCTCTAGGTAATATGATTGTACCCAGTTCGAGCCGAACTGTTCTTTGTTTTCCCCTATTTTGGTTTGCACTTATGGACTATTTGGCTCCACAAGCCACGGGGAGATTGCATATAACATGCGAGTATGTACACAGATCGAGTAAAATTCGTATCAAATGGTAGACAAGACACAGGATAACTCGATAGGGCTCGTGTTTAGGTAATTGAAAGATAGAGAATGTTAAATCTTGGGAAAAAAAATGGCCAATGCAAGGCGCAACTGTTAGCATATCGCAAAGTTTTGAACCCGTTTTCTCCAATAGTTTTTCATGAATTTTGTGGTAGAAAGCTCTATAAATTATTAAAAAAGTAGGAGGATGAGATGAAGACGAAGATGAAGATGGAGATGATGATGATGAGGACAGAGACTGTGTAATGGAGGGGTATCATGGAACGACGGCTGATGTGTCTTGGTTAGGCTACAAGGCGTGCTTCAGCATTCCCACATCCCAATCAATTCACTTTCCTATCTTGACTTGAAGTTGCCGTCACTTCCTTTTGTCCTCTCTCTCTCTCTCTCTCTCTCTTCTTTTTCTACTTCCTTTCTTGCCTTCTTTCATCTTCTTTTTTTTATTGATTTATTTTTCTATTTTTTTTTTACATAAATAGAATGTTAATATTTTTTTTTTATGTCCTATCTCTAACTTTTGTTCTGCCTCTTTACAGAATGTCGGAGTGGAACCTCGTATCTGTGATATTAATATCTCCACCCTCCAATGTTAATAGTTCTTTCTTGTCCTCTCCACCCCACTTTATTTTCTTGGAATACACAAACATGTTTTAACCCCCTTCATTACTTCTACAAGTTAATGAAGGTATGCCGATGTTCGGAGACACTCATTTTCATCCTCTTCTAGTCTTAATGCCCAGCAAAAGGCACATGACAACCTATTACTAAGTACTTCATTCTCTTCTCTGTGATAATGATGATATAGGGTAACGAAATAGTTGCGAATTTGTAGCTATCCAAGGCGATTGATGATGGTAGAGCTAATCTCTCTTGCTGAAAGGGACAGGTTACAGAGGGAATTAGGACTTATAATCTTTAAACGAAACTCGACATCTGTATCGAGTGAGTTTTGTCACCAAGCAGAAAGCAACAATAGTAAGTGTGTCGAGACTTAGCGATGGAGATTCAGGAGAAGCATCTACAAGGTGATTATGATAAGTTGGGTCACAAGTCAATGCGATGAAAAAGCAACCAATGGAGATAAAACATTCGCAAATTAAGCGATACGCACTCTTTTTTATTAGTTTCGGTAAACGATGTGATTAGAAGAATCGTACTTAACATCAACATTTACAGGATCTAAACAATAAGATAAGAATCAGACAACATAAAAAGTAAAAGGATTAAGTAAGTTATTGTAAAGAAAGCAACACAATAGAAGTTCTTAGATAAGGGAAAAGAAATTTTTCTGAAAACAAAGACAATAATAATAATTATCATCATCTAGTATGCGTGTATACATATATTGTCTACATGTTATATAACTTGTCAAAACTTAGAAATACTAAAAAAAATTTAGTACTCCTATATTGTATAGAAATTCAATATAAAATTAATCGAATGGACTCATTGGAAAATGTGAAAATGTTTATGATTCAAACGAAAAAATCAAAGATTTTAGGTCTTAATTGACAAAAATGTCATAGATTTAGGACTTTTTAGATCATTTTCCCATCCCTAGAGCTTTGTCTCACGATTCTTTAAATTTCATGCCTAATTATTAACTACAGAAAATTCAACCCAAAAAAAATTGAACTATAGAAAAATCAGAAAAATACTCGTGGGTCTATTATTAGATCAAAATTTTTTTTTATTGTGGTAATATTTGGACCTCCATGTGCATAAGGGGTTGGTGCTGGCCATTATTATGACAACAAACGTGGTAAGAGCGTCTAGTGTTTCCATGCTCCGTTCTTGGAAAAAAACTTGTGGTCCTACTGATATGTTCTTGAACGAAATTGCTATTGAGACTCCGATTTACTTCTCTGATTGGCAAAATTTCTTTTATTAATCATTTGCTCGTGACCGTGCACGCCGCAGCTAATCTCAGCGACTTAGATTAACCCGCTCTGATAATTAGGTTAATATGGCACGGGAATTTTGTAAAAATGGAAGACGACGACTTGAATTCTCTTTAGG
This sequence comes from Psidium friedrichsthalianum, assembly GCA_019149425.1. Classification (NCBI taxonomy): domain Eukaryota; kingdom Viridiplantae; phylum Streptophyta; class Magnoliopsida; order Myrtales; family Myrtaceae; genus Psidium; species Psidium friedrichsthalianum. The sequence goes on along the minus strand of JAGVVM010004852.1, from coordinate 1,196 downwards.
AGAAAAATTGGGGTGATGTCAACATTCCGCAAGCATGTTGCGTGAAATCCAATATTGAACTTTTCTCGTCAAGAATGTGAAACGCGACAACATGGACAGGAACAAATAGTTCTTCCCACCAGTCAAATACATATTAAAAAAGAAAGAGAAAATTGATGTCTGTTCTGAATGTACCCAGGATTTGTGTTCTAGTCGGCCGAACCAGAATTTCCTGCATAGACGAATCCATCCAGACATTGCACAAGTCAAACCGGATTTATGTGGTGGGAAGCTTAGTGATGAGAAGGGTTCCATGTGGACGATGCGGAGGAATCGCTTGTGAGCTGGGGCAGCCTTCAACCCAGGACAAAAGAAAAACCTAGACAACATGCTTGTATGAGCAATTACAAGATAGAAATTGTACCTTGTTTGTGGTCCCTATGAAGCCTTTAGATTCTACCCTTGAAATAATTGACAGAGAAGGATTTATGGCATTTTGCCTTGTTCTTATCAAGTTTCTTTCTTGGTACTTTGACCTCTCCCCTACTTTGCCCTAGTTTTTTTTGGATGCTAGGTGTGGAAGTAAGACCATCCATGCAATGCCCAAAGGATGCCTAAAAGACCATCCATGCATGCCAAAAGATCCTAAAGACCAACAAAGCTGGATCTGGCCAATGGAGTTGTACAATATTGGGAAGAGATCAGTGACCTATGGGAGTCACATTCCATGGATTAGGATTAAATGTAAGAACTAGAAGGCTCATGTAAAGAAGCAAATTGACAAAGTTTGAATGATGAGACAATTACTGGGGACTATAAAAGAATTCGACGTTTCTCGATAAAATATTGTGACAAACTCTTATGGAGTGAATAAACAGTTGTAACCTATATGAATATTTATACAGTAGTTTGCCATCATCTCGCTCACAACAACAAAGAAAACAAGGGCCAGGGGGGGGAGGGGGCGTCGGCGGGAGGAGTCAGAAGGGGGGGGGGGGGGGGGGGTGGGGGGGGGGGAGAGCAGGGGGGGGCGGGGGGGACGTCAACTCGCCCGTACTGACGGGCAAGCGGGAAGGGGGAAGGGGGAGAAGAAAAAGGGGGGGAGATACGGGGGAAAGGGAGGGAGAAGAAAGAAGGGGGGAGGAAGAAGAGAAGTGGAGCGGAGGGGGCGAAGGGGGGAAAGGGGAGAAGGAGAGAGGGAGGGAAGGGGAGAAGAA
>JAGVVM010004851.1:0-29439 GCA_019149425.1 Psidium friedrichsthalianum | reverse complement strand
TTTTTTCAGAGATAGCTACCAATGCACATGTCCTATTTTCTGAGCTCATGACTGAGTAATCTGTGAAGTTGCAATATATGATTTTCTTTTCTTGGTTTATCTGAACCAGAAGCAGGTCACTCTAATTGACTTATGTCTTTTAACTCGTAATTTGTTCTAGTTTCTTGCTCTCATTGTGAGGATGCTTTGATAGGCTTCCTCTTTTCCTGACAATCTTATTGTTGGGATGTTAAAGTAATGTCCAGGCTCATTATTTGTCTGCCAAATTAATCAACTACTTTTCCTCCATTTTTGCAATTGTGTCATGGCATATGTTACTTTTTGCTTCTTGAGAAATTGCTTTTATTAAACTTGGGCGACTGCGTAGTCAACACACAAATGCTCAGTGAACTGGGTATCTCTTGATGCAGAGTCATCCAAAAAAAAATCATCCAATTAGAAACACGAAACCCGACCTGAAAGACCTGAACTGACCGGACCCGATTTTTAGGGTCATGTTCAAGTCTGTTTCGGTTCTTGGTCGTGTTCGAACACGCGTATTGTGTTGGGTCAGGTTGGGTATTGCAAAGACCCGACCGATCTGACCTATTGATATGATCGTATTGATCGAAAAATATAATAGCCTATTATATCATCGGGGATTAATACTACGGAAAATTTTAAATTAGTACACTTATAATAAATTTATCTCAAATTATTTTTGATCATAAAAAACCCCAAGTTGGTAAATTTGTGATGAATTTACCCAACTTGGTATGTTTATGTCAAATTTGCCGTAGGTGTAATAGTTTAGAGGTTTTTTGTAGTGAAAAAAACTTAATTAGGCTAAATTTATAGCAGATGCACCAATTTAGGATTTTTGGTAGTAAAAAATAATAGTTTTTGAGTAAATTTATCACAGATATGTCAGTTTGAAATTTTTTATGGTTAAAAAATAATTTTGGGTAAATTTATCACAAGTGTACCGGTTTGAAGATTTTCTTGATATTAACCTTATTATCAATTTAGTCATAAACCTATCAATCATATCAATTGAGTTTTAAATTTTGTGATAATTTGTCATTGTAATCTATCTAATCAATTTTGATCGAAATCGATGACATTGAGGTTGATCGTCCCAGCACGACCACCACTGTAGACAATTATATATGTGTATATATATATATATATATATATATATATATATCTAAAGTCTTATCATTTTTCTTTATATTTTGCTATTTTTTTCATTGTGTTCGACAAGGGTTGCACCCCTCAGCTAGGCCATTGACAGCAGCGGAGCTAGGGTCGCGAAGGCATTTCCCAAACCCATGGCCGATCGAGTGCCGTACCCCTCGCCGGCCACATGAAAATAAAATAATATTAATGAATTGAAAAAAATTTCGTGCTATGTAGGATGGCTTACGTCTATGTCCACAATTTTGGGCCAAAATTTGTTGGATGAACTATATTGGCAAATCACCAAAATGTTTATGACTCAATTTCAACAAAAAAATTAATACAATTAAAATGTTTTAAATTGAATTGACATGAATGTAATAGGTTTATGAATTTTTTGATACTTTTCACCCTCATATGGACATAACAATCTCTCCATTCTTGTATTTAAATAATTCAATTTACATTTACGGATTGGTAGAGATATTTAGGACATTGAGTAGATTCTAGATATCTTTCTTATAGATTGTAATCGATCTTATAACACTGTTGCTATTTATAATCATATTCCAAAGTCTATAGATAAGATCATGCACTCTTTATTATGTACATTGAAATATATAGAAATCCCATAATCTTTGTCTTTTGTACTATTTTTATCTTGACACCAAATCCATCATTATCTTAGAAAGTGGGTGGGAAGTCATTTTCACAGTGATCTTATGATGTGAGCAATACCGAGCGCACCACTGACATTTCGCTGCCAAGGTCACACTTCAATTGTTATTCGGGATTTTTTCATGTCAGTTATTTTTCCATGATGGAGAAGAGAGCAAGGGTCTATATGGCAATCATTTGATTCTAAAAAATAATTATAATTAAAATAATTTTTTCTAATTTCGTTTCCTAATTACATATAATTTCTATTCTTGGAACAGAAATATGTTTAGTAACTGCACATAATTTCTATTTCCAAAATAATTTCTCTTTTCAATTTTTATTTTTAAAGTCAAATAATTACGTAGTTATTTTGTAAAATTTCATCATACATTTTAAATTAATCGAAGATTAATTCATATTAATTCTCTTATATAACAAATTGCGTATTGAAATATGAAAATAAATATCAAGAATCATCCAAGTCATTTTCGTCATTTATTGTGGGGTTTTGTCCAACTCCTTTGGCGAGTGGACAACCAATACGAGCGACATTTCTCGTTTCTGTAAGAAAAATGCACTGCATTACCCTGCATTGGTCTGTGTTTTTGGTTTTAGAAAATCAAATCTCAATTTTAATTCATCCAAAACTTAAGAACAAGAGCTTGCTAAGTGTTCGTGTTGATTATTTTTGTCTTTTTTAAAATTTTCAAAAACTATATTAAGTATAAATTACATAAACCTAGGCAAATCACAATCAATAAAATCAAGTCCATAATTAAGGATCATGACATTAATAAATCGCATCATAAAATCCGAATGAAGCACTAAAAGCTTAGAGAATGTGGTTCGGATTTAATTTCAAAGGTATTTATGAGTTTCCTAAAAAAGAATAAAATCTATGAAATCTATAGAATTTAGGTCCAAATTTATGAAAACGAGGTCAACCTAGTGTAATTTAAGTTTTTTCTATTTTTAATGATTTTTTTTAGAATTTTTTGGAATTTTTTTATTTTAGTTTTATTATCTTATATATTTTTCTTTAAAAATGAGATATTGTTCTATTTTAGATAGAGAGAAAAGTGATGAAAGAACTGAAAGAGAAAGTAAGAGATGTGGTACTTTATTCTGTATTGTGATTATCAGAAGTGATTCTTTTTTCAGTACCATTTTTTATTATTATTGTTTTTGCTCCAAAATTGTTCTTGAGAATAGAATCAAAATCAGAATCGTTTATATTACCACATAAAATTTTAATATTTTTGTTCTCAAAAACAAATTAAAAAATCAGAATGACTACTATATAGGTCTTAATTGTCTAGGGAGAAAAGTTGGGAGTGTTTATGGAAGAGAGAAGGTGAGTGAGGATGGGATTTTTCAAAAATCTGAAATGTGGGCCCTGCTAAACACATGTCAATCAATGAATGAAGATCCAATTTTAGAATTTGGATGGAGGATCATATAGAACATAGCGATATATATATATATATATATATATATATATATATATATATATATATATATTCCACATTGCTCATCGAGAGAGCTCCTCAAGCTTGCATCTCCTATATAAATGAAGGTTATTCTTACGTCTTACTTATATTTCATTATTATCATACTAGATATGTAGAGTACATAAAAAGTACATTTAAAAAAGACAAGTGGAGTGAATTCACAGTACCGAGTAGGATAGGGCATATTCTAGCCTCGTCACAACCCGATTCGCTGCGAGAAAAGAGGGTAATGTAAGCAATGGACCAGGCTCCTCAAAAGGAGGATAGCGATTCGAGGTGTTAAGTGTTAACGATAGAGCGGCAGTAGAGAAGCTTGGGCAGTGACCTGGCTTAAAAAGTTCGGGCTTGGGACGTTTAGGCCTGAGGCCTTGGGCCGAACCGAAGCAATGCCATTGGGCCTGGACCCATTTCGGGCTTGCTTGGGCCAGAGCCCGAAAAATGAAGTACGCTTTTTGTTGCCCTTTCCTCTATGTAAAGTTGTCCCCTTAAATCAGTATTATTAAGCTAATGCAATTGAAAACATCACATAAAAAAATTTTAAAAAAAACACACAAAACAGAGGACAAAACTTCTAATATTCTAAGGTAAGCGCTTAACTTGAGCTCAACTGAGCTTGATATTCCCAATTCGAGCTCAATTGGAGGTAGATTAAATTACAACAGCTCGAGCCTGAACTCACTCGATTTGAAGCAATAATCAAAAGTGATTATTTGTCTGAGATCGACTTAAGCTTGAGCTCTTACGTACAAAAGAAATAAATAAATACACGTGTAGACAAGTATTCAATTTTCAAGACTCAAGCAACTTGACGTCGTTGATAGCGGCCTGTGGTCTAATTAAACTGTTTTCATTTGATGGGGTGCGGAAATTTATGTTGCCTTGCAAATAATTTGTGAACAATCATACGTAAACAAACAAAAAGGGGACAAGGCCAAAGCATGCCAAGCCAAACCTGAGGAAGGTGGTAGAGAATAGAGACAGAGTGAGGTTCTCACGTTGACGCGAGAAAGAATGGGAGGGAGAGGAGGAGATCAAGAGATTGGTGAAGCGGCTCTTCTTGAATCTCCTCTGATCCAAAACCAAGATCTTGATCATGAGCGCGACAACGGCAACGAAACATCTTCACGGAGCTCGGTTCAAAGGGACAAGAATCGCGCGATCATAACTGGAGAATTGAAGAAGCAGGTATGGCTGTCGGGGCCGCTGATCGGAGTGAGCGTGCTGCAGTACTGCGTGCAGGTGATCTCCGTCATGTTCGTGGGCCACCTGGGGGAGCTCCCTCTCTCCGGCGCGTCCATGGCCACTTCCTTTGCTTCAGTCACCGGCTTCAGCGTCTTGGTATGCTTTCCATTCCATCACTTTCTCACGCCTCGTTGACTATGATGCCACATTCCTGTTCCTTTTAGTTCATAGTAGTAGTAGTTGTTGTGTGTGATTGTCTCTAATAATGGCCTTGCTAGTTAAAAGAGAGGAACGGACATAATGATTGAGGAAAATATGTACTGAAGGAGATGATAAATCAGCACAAGATAAAAAATCGAGCAAGACATGAAATAAATTGACATATCGCAACATAATTATTAGGTACAATGCACATCTTTACAGTAACATTAAGTAAATTTGAAAGGAAAAGAAGTTTGATTGGTTGCCTCGAGAAGAAATTCGGGTGCTACAATTGAAGAACTCATGGTAAAGCTTTTCTGAGATTTATCTCCAAGGTTTCACTATCCTTGTCTCTAAACATATGCTATGCTTCTCTGGTGTTGAATTTCCACACATGACGCCGCTCGTCGATGTAACATGTTACATCTGCTGCGGTCGTCCATAGTTTGAGCATAATTCCTAGGTTGCAAACTTAGATTTTCATTTTGTTCTCGAACTGAAGTGATTTTAACAAAAATGGCTAATGGTAGTTAGGAATGGGAAGTGCATTGGAGACATTGTGCGGCCAAGCCTATGGAGCCAAACAGTATCATATGCTTGGAGTTTACACACAACGAGCTATGCTTACGCTTCTATGCCTAAGCATTCCTCTGGCAGTCATATGGCTCTACACCGCCGACATTCTCATAGCTTTAGGCCAAGACGTCGAGATTTCCACGGAAGCCGGAACTTTCAATCGTTGGATGATGCCGAGTCTATTCGCGTATGCCCTCCTCCAATGCCTGAACCGGTTCTTGCAGATGCAGAATAAAGTTTTACCAATGATGATAAGCTCTTTGGTTACTGCTTCTCTTCACATAGTCGTCTGTTGGGTGTTGATCTTTAAGTTCGGATTGGGAAGTAGAGGGGCTGCTTTGGCGAACACCATCTCGAATTGGAACAATGTGATTCTGCTGGCGATGTATGTGAAGCTCTCTCCCTCTTGCATCAAAACTTGGACCGGCTTCACGAGAGAGGCCTTGCGCAACATCTTTAGCTTCGTGAAGCTTGCTGTTCCTTCAGCAGTTATGATTTGGTGAGCAGCAATTTGTGCTTATGTTTGCAAATGTTATGCCAAAATTTATGATTAGAAGGAGAATGTTTGAAAAGTGTTTTGACGGTAATTGATCAGACGGTGCAAATCAAAGTCCTCAATTTCAGAAGTAAGAGTCCTAGCCTCGAATTAGTGTACTCACATCACCTGTCTCTTGATTTAATTTCTTTCGCAGTTTCGAGTATTGGTCCTTCGAGATGGTTGTTCTTCTATCAGGTCTTCTGCCAAATCCGAAACTCGAGACATCTGTGTTATCGATTAGGTATGAAATGAAAATCACTGATCAACTGAAAGAAGTATAACCAGGATTGTTGTCTTTTTTTCATGGAATGAGAAGTTCAGAACTACGTTCATGTCCTTATTTTTGCAGCCTCAACACTTGTTGGATGGTCTACATGATCTCTGTCGGTCTTGGTGGAGCAATCAGGTTTGTTGAGTCAGTCCCTTCACTTGATCATCTATTTATCAATCCAGATCTGCGGTTGATCCTAGTTCATACATTTGCAGAAAACTGAAAAAAAAATGTTGATTAAGTAAGACTCTCCTAAGTCTCTATTTATTTGTGCAGTACTAGAGTGTCGAATGAATTAGGTGCAGGCCGTGCTGCAGGCGCACGCTTAGCATTGCGAGTTATGATCACCATCGCCATCACGGAGGGCTTAATAGTTGGAATTGGGACGATGTTGGTACGCCACGTTTGGGGAAAGCTGTACAGCAATGAAGAGGAAGTTATCGCATACGTCGCCAGAATGATGCCGCTTCTTGCTCTCTCGGATTTCTTGGACGGGTTTCAGTGCGTCCTTTCAGGTCCTAGATTCGACTCCATTTGTTCGGATTTCCATTCTATTAGTGGCTAGTTGATATACTCCTCTGTGTAAGCCGTTTTAGAATAGTTTCATATGTATATCTCAGATCTCCTGATTACAGATAGCATAGGAAACGTTGTATCAACCTTTTCACATGTTGCCCGAATTGAATCTTGGGTCCTTCACACAGGGTCAGCAAGAGGATGCGGATGGCAGAATCTCTGCGCTTGGATAAACCTCGGGGCTTATTATGCCATGGCGATCCCTTGTGCCGTACTTTTTGCGTTTCGCTTCCATCTCGGAGGGATGGTATGAATCTCTCTACACATTTATGCGCGCAAACACTCAGTCTGTTCGACATTGAGTGATGTCCAAGTTACTGATGTCGAAGCAGGGTCTATGGATGGGGATCATATGCGGGCTCTCTGTACAAGTCATGGCACTTTTGACAGTGAATGCATGTACCAACTGGGATCAGGAGGTAACTGAACCCTACCGAAGCTCTCTCTTCTGCAGATGGATTGCCTCTGTACTGTCTTTATACTCTTGCAACTTTTTCCTTCTCTTGCAGGCAAAGAAAGCTGTGGATCGAGTTCAAGCAGTACGAGCACATTCTGATGATGAATAGGAACAAAGCCAGATTTACTAAACATTGAAAGCAGACTAATGGGATCAAGGTTGAACAAACATATCACGAATGGTTACAACTCTCTAGGCCACTGTCACTCAACAGTCGATTGATATTATTGTGTTCCATTAGCATCGGAGTCTTCATGTCCTCCTCTCTATCCAATACTTAGCTAGATTTTAAGTGGTCAACTCGTTGTACTACATGTCGATGTCGATGTCATCCCGCTGTTGATGACTACATCATCGATGCAGGCATCAATGCCTTTTAATCGGCATCTCCACTCTATCTCATTCATTTTTCCCATTTTTTTCAACACTTGAACAATTTTTACAATGATTGGGTATAGATTGGTTTTGTTATCGAATTGAGATGCTCATCAATCACTCGACATCATATGTTGATAGTTGTATTTAATGTTCATCGGTAGTTGTTATCCCCAGTCATCGACAGGCTTTTTTTTATAACTGTAATGCAATTATTACTGAATCACGAGGCCCGTCGATGTGGATTCCATCATCAAACTCTATTTCAGCCTGTTAGGAAGAGTTGGTTATCTTTTGAAATACCTTTTTGCTTCTCCACTTCTTATGTAGTGATGGCGGTCACATATGTCTATAACCCTCGTGTGGTGAGATAGAAACTTTACAAAATTCAAGTTAAAGAATAGCTAAGGTTAAGATGGATTCTTCCTAATTATGCAGTGTGTGTCCAATGTTTGCTCTGATTTCACGTTCGATGATTGTGGGACCGTTTCCAAAGTCGAACGGTGATCGTATGCTTCAACGGGAAATGCCATAAAGCTACAAAGCACATATTTAAAATGGATTAATATCACGAAAAATCTCAGATTAATACATCTGTAGTAAATTTACTTCAAATTATTCTTTTAACCCACGAAAAACCTAATTGGTACATGTCTGACAATTTACCTTAAATTATTTTTTTGACCACCAAAAATCCTAAACTAGCACATATGTGATAAATTTACCATAAAATAATTTTTTAATCATGAAAACTCTTAAATCGGTACACATATGAAAAATTTACTCTTTGTAAAATTAGGTTAATACAATAAAAAAATCCTAAACTAATACATCTGTAACAAAAAAAAAGAGTAAAAATACTAAACTGACATATCCATAAACTGCCACGTGTCATTCAACTCAACAATTTGAAAGTTAGATTTAATAAAAAATTAACGGAAGGTAAACTTGTCATAGATTTATCAATTTGAGGTAAATTTATCATAAGTGTACAACTTTGAGATTTTTTCTGATTAAAAAAATAATTTGCGATAAATTAGTCATGTATATATATCAGTTCATCAGTTTGGGCCTTTTCGTGATGATAACTCTATTTCAAAAGAAAAAGCAATCATAAACTATAGAGCAGAGCCCCAAACACGGCACGTCGTTTACCCCTCTGACCAAACCGTTGCTTCAGCGACATCGCTCGCTTGAATAGAATTCTGAAATTGTAAATCGGAAACAGAAACTTGGGAAAAACGAATATTCTCATTTTACGGTTGCCAATGGCCAAAATCGTACGCCCAACCCGGTTCTCCAACGCTGATTTTCCCTCATTGACCCTGATCACTTGGACACGTGATGATGCGATGACGCGCAAGGCTGTGGAGCCACGTCTCCGGTATGCTACAAGGAGATCGGCTGTAGAGGATCGACAGAACTTTCGCTTCCCACTCTACAGCTGAAGTTTTGTAGTTAAACACCCACGGCAGAGCCTCCGCTAACCCTAGCATTTCTCTCTCTCTCTCTTCTCTGAAGCCCCGAACATGGCTTCGCGCAGACTCTTATCCACATTCCTCCGATCCTCCGCTCGGAGATCTGCCCACAGATCTCCGTTCTCAAGCCCCAAGAACTCGTCAATCTACTCCTCCCACCGCCCCTCCCCTCTCGGGTACCTCCTAACTCGCGCGGCCGAGTATGCTACATCCGCCGCCGCCGCCCCCTCGCCTGCTCCGCCGGCTCCGGCGAAGAAGGAAGGCGGAAGGGCAGGATCACGGACGAGTTCACCGGCGCCGGCGCGATCGGGCAGGTGTGCCAGGTTATCGGAGCCGTCGTGGATGTGAGATTCGACGAGGGCCTGCCTCCGATCTTGACGGCGCTGGAGGTCTTGGACAACTCCATTAGGCTGGTGTTGGAGGTGGCTCAGCACTTGGGGGAGAACATGGTCAGGACCATCGCTATGGACGGGACTGAGGGTGTCGTGCGGGGTCAACGCGTGCTCAACACTGGCTCTCCCATCACTGTGAGATCATCATTTTGGATTCATTTCTGTTTGGCGATGGATATTTGCGTGGTTTCGTTGTGATTCGGTTGCAGCCATGGAAATGTACGATTTGACGATGTTGACGGGAATCGAGTGTGACTGTGGAGTGTGTGTTGTTGAAGCACTATTCTAGATCTGGCTGCCAAGGCTAAATTTCATTGTTATAATAGCTTTTCAAGAAATGTAGGGGAAGAGAACACAACTCCTTTTGGATTTCGCATGATCTTGAAAGAAATTGCTCCATTTTTCTGAAATATTCCACTAATTTACATGAGAAGTCAATGTCTTTCTCCATGTTATTCTTATTGTTGGCGTTTGCTCATCTGCTCATTCTGCTTAAGTTTAACTTTATATTTGATACCGTGTGTAGTATTGTCTGTGTGAATAGATTTTGACGCGTTTGTCTTTTTAGAGGAATTGGCTTAGGCTGATGATGCTGTGAGGCTCTTTGAGTTACATATTTGTTTTCTTCCTCTGGTTATATAATTATCACAGTGCAAAACACGTTTCTAAAATGGGTTTGATTCTGCTTCTAGGTGCCTGTTGGTAGAGCTACTCTCGGGCGGATCATAAATGTCATCGGAGAGCCCATGATGAGAAGGGAGAACTAAGTGAGGAACTTTGAGATGTGTTGCTCACTGAATTTGAACTAGAAATATCGTAGTGTTCTTGTTACTTTAAGCCATTTGATCTTTGTGTTTGCTTTTACTCATCAGAGACGGACCACTTTTTACCTATCCATAGAGAAGCTCCATCATTTGTTGAGCAAGCAACTGAGCAACAGATTCTTGTTACTGGTATTAAGGTAAATGTGCAACTATAAGCGGCAAGCTCTCTCTCTCTCTCTCTCTCTTTGGTCCCTCATGAAAGGCTTTCTGTAGAAGTAGAGATACATCTTTCTTTCTGGCCATAAAGTTTCATTTTTCTCATCCCCAGGTTGTTGACCTCTCCTTGCACCATACCAAAGAGGAGGCAAGATTGGACTGTTTGGTGGTGCTGGTGTAGGAAAAACAGTGCTTATCATGGAACTGATTAACAATGTTGCTAAAGCTCATGGTTAGTCTTATGAATGTATATGTCATTGAAGATGTCGGTTAGCCTTGTTCTCCAGTGTTCTAGATGACATTGTTCTTTGTTGGTGCATTATAGGTGGTTTCTCTGTGTTGTGTGTGGGAGAACGTACTCGTGAAGGTAATGACTTGTACAGAGAAATGATTGAGAGTGGTGTCATTAAGCTGGGTGACAAGCAGGTCAGTTGGGATAGTTACACGTAGTTTCACTCTTATCCTTGGTTTTTATGGATTCTTATTGATTTATAGTATGCTCTGGTGCTTGAAATACTTCATCTTCGTTTTATGCAGGCTGAAAGCAAATGTGCACTAGTGTACGGACAAATGAATGAGCCCCCTGGTGCTCGTGCTCGTGTTGGTCTTACTGGGTTAACTGTTGCTGAGCATTTCCGAGATGCTGAAGGGCAGGAATGTGCTTCTTTTCATTGACAACATTTTCCGTTTTACCAAGTAAGCTAGGCTTTGATAAATCCATCAATTTTTTGCAGGTTTCACCTGCTTGTGCCTACTAATGTTTAAACTCATGCATCCTTCCAATCGTGTTTGCAGGCCAACTCAGAGGTGTCTGCTCTGCTTGGACGTATCCCATCTGCTGTGGGTTATCAGCCAACTCTGGCTACAGATCTTGGAGGTCTTCAGGAGCGTATTACAACAACGAAGAAAGGATCCATCACATCAGTCCAAGCCATCTATGTGCCTGCTGATGACTTGACAGATCCTGCTCCTGCTACACTTTTGGCCCACTTGGATGCGACAACCGTGCTGTCTCGACAGGTCTTATGATTCTCCTTTGTTCACTTTCAGCTTGTTGTGGTGGTGCTCATGATCATCCCTTACAATCAACCGGTTTGAGCAGATTTCTGAGCTCGGTATCTATCCTGCTGTTGATCCGCTAGATTCAACATCCCGCATGCTTTCTCCTCATATTTTGGGTGAAGATCATTATAATACAGCTCGTGGGGTGCAGAAGGTTCTTCAGAACTACAAAAATCTTCAGGATATTATTGCTATTTTGGAATGGATGAACTCAGTGAGATGATAAATTGACTGTGGCCCGTGCTCGTAAGATTCAGCGATTCTTGAGTCAGCCTTTCCATGTTGCAGAAGTGTTCACGGGTGCCCCCGGCAAGTACGTGGAACTGAAGGAGAGCATTAACAGCTTCCAGGTATCTCTATTTTCACCCTAGTTATTGCACATTTAATCACCCATATGTCACCAACAGGACATGCTTGTCCCAAAATATAATCAAGATCACTAGTGGGGAGCTGCTGATTACAATTGCCACTGAAATCTGATGACAGTTTGGTGATGTAAATGTTTTAGTGACATTGTCTGTGTATTGACAGGGTGTGTTGGATGGCAAGTATGACGATCTTTCGGAGCAGTCATTTTACATGGTTGGTGGAATCGAGGAGGTGATTGCTAAGGCTGAGAAGATTGCCAAGGAGTCAGCATCTTAATGAAATCACCCTTGTGCCTTCTCTTTTCTTGTTCTTTACTCTTGATTATTGCGAAAATCAATAATTTTTGGTGGTGCTGGCAAGTCCAGCAACAGTTCTTTTTCACCATGACTAGATCTATTAGGCATCCCTGTCACTGTTTTAGACTTATATTTTTGAGTGTGAAGAGGGAATGGAGTTGAGATGAGACGCCTGCCTGCCAGAACCTTTTCTCAACGTCACTTAATAAGTGAAAAAAAGAAGGCGGACATGTATATTTTTGAATTTTTCTTTTGAAGAAATTGGATGCTTTAATTGCAAGAATCCCTATTTCACGAGTCTATCGCTTGTGCCTGAGTTTTCTGTTGGTGGTACTATGTGTTTGAAATATTGGTCGAAGCAATGTTGAGTTGTGAGTTGAGGTAAGCTTCTTTGGGTGGATGGTAGCTGGCTTCTTTGGCATGGCAGTCACAATGCTGCTATTTTGTGCAAGTGACAACAGTTGTGGAAGTGGAAATATCTGTTTGCAAAAATGTTGCTACGATCTCCCTCGGTATGCCTGGTTTTTTCCTGAACAAATGAATTACTATTGTTCGTCAGTAAGCATAGTTTGGATAGTTCCTCCTTTTTCAGTGAATGCACTGACATGTGGCTTAGACAACCTCGTGGTCCATGGTTATCTTATCATGGAGTGTTGTGTATAGTCGTGGCAATGGGAATTCGATGAAAATGTGAGGGGTAACATGAGATCCTGGGGGTACGCTTGCTTATGACCTGGTTGCCTGAGCTTATAATCGACCCTTTGTATGCAATTCCGAGACTTTTCCTCGTGGATTTTACTTATGTGGTCATCGTAAATAGCACTACATTTTGGCGTATGTAGACTCCTGTACTTATATTGGTTATGTCATGTATTTGCTTTTCATAACACGTTGAAATGTCGTTTGATCTGGGAATACTCGATGAAATGAGGTGCTCCTTCAAATTTCAGTCTGAGCTATAGTTGATTCAAGGAGAAATCATGGGAATTCCTTTCTTAGTGAAATCAATTTCTCTATCTTTTTGTGTAATGCTCCATGAAAACTCGTTTTAACTTCCGACGAGCAGTGTTAGAGGAACCAAACAGGTATGTCTAAGGTTTCGTGGCAATCTAAAGAAAGCCAACATGTGTTCATGGGCATAAAATGTAATTATGAAATCGGTTTGGTTTCCAACGAAAAAAAAAATCGGTTTGGTTAGACGTGGATTGTGGGGGAAAAAAAATCGAACTAAATCCTAACCAAGTCAGAACAAAGAGCAGAGAAACCTCTGCCCAATATTTCGCTCCAGATTCAAAATCAAGAAGCAACGCATTGATTCTAGCAATAGAGATCACTCAATAAAATTGCCCAATGAAACCCTAAATTAGGAAAGTACCACATGGCTAGCCTAAAGAAGAAAATGTAATAATTAGAATTTGATTTACATGCTAAATATGGGGATATTGGTAGGATGATATTGTTAGGTACATATTAAACTTAACAAATCCGCCGTTTGTCACCATCTAATGTTCATTGTGTAAACTATTTTTACATTTGCAATGGACCTAATCAAATTCCTTAAATTTATTTATTTTGTTCGATTTTTTTTTTCCAAAAGAAAGACTCCTTTCATTAATGAGAATAATACCAGAGAGGTACATAAAAAATTTTCAAACCTAACAAATCCCAAATAACCACATAACAAATCGAATGCTAGAAAAGGAATTAACAAAAAATTGTTTGTAACTATAAACATATTCTCATCCCTCAAGAAATATATATATGCCAGCGTAAACGATCTTGGCTTGTTCAGTTTTCTAGCTTGTGAATTGATAACTTAAAATTAGAACAACAAATCGATAATAATAAAATGATCTAACAAATTGGTTTTATTATGATTGTCGATTTTCAATTTGTTATAAGATCTTCTAGTTGTTGCCCTTGAAACTTAATAAATTTGATCACGATATCAAATTTTGCAACAATCTTAGCTGGTATAGGCACTTAATAAACTAATAAATTGGTTGCCCTTCTCAAATAAATTTAACGATTAATGTTCGAAATTTTATGGTGGCAGATTTATTATTGGAGAATGAGAGTGTGTTCCTAGTTACAGAATATGTTTTGTCATTTGCTTTTTCATATTTTTTTCTATATTTATTTGAGAGTTGAAAGCATTTTGTGTATCTCTTGAATATTATCTTGATTAGTGAATGAAATCTTTCATTCGATAATTTTTTTTTTGGTCGAATTATGCTCCTTATTGAACTGAAGAAAAATGAATCGTTGTATTATTATTTGCCACTCGGGCAATCTAGGAAGAAAGCAGCCTCAATCGACCCCTCGTCAGCCGGGCGGCCCTTCGCCATTCTCCGACAACAACATAAAACTCTTCTTATCCATCCCTCCTCCCAATTACCAGGCGACCCCCGACAAGCTGCCACGTGGACATACTCCCTCGAGCCCCTATCGTACACCCCCGCGCACGTTAACTCTGGCCACCTCATCGCCCCCTTCGCCCCAACTTCCGCGGCGGCTCTCTCGAATTCCCCACCGACCACCATCATATACAACGACACACTACCCCAACATGTCCTTAGCTCTTTCTCCTCCAGCACCTGCTCCCTCCATCACGTCCCATGCGCACCTTAGCGCCACCCTCCCCTCCATGTCTATCCTGCACCGCTTAGCCCCACTGCACCTCCGCCACGCCGCCGCCGCCTCGCCTCCGTCGCTGCCGCCGTTCGCCAGGACACCACCGTCTGGACACCCGCCCCCCTGTCCCTCGTCGACTCCGCCGCCGAGTCCCTCTTCCATGTCAGCATCGACGTCTCCGACGCGCCAGAACTCGTCGACTCCCACACGCGACCCGGGCAGTACCTGCAGCTGCGGGTCCCCGACGCCGCCAAGCCGGCGTTCCTGGCCATAGCCTCGCCGCCCTCGCTCGCGACGGCGCGCGGAGAGTTCGAGTTTCTGGTGAAGAGCGTGGCCGGCAGCACGGCGGAGGTCCTGTGCGGGTTGAAGAGGGGCGATGTGGTGGAGCTGAGCCAGGTCATGGGAATGGTTTCGGTATTGACCGGATCGAGCCTCCCGAGGATTACCCTTCGGTTTTCATTTTCGCTACTGGATCTGGAATCAGGTAGGAAGAACTCCTTTTCTCGTTCATTCGTAGAAATTTGAAAACGAAATCGGTTGTCACGGTGATTTGGTAGTGCCAAAACAAACCAGACCTTGAAGTTTAATCTGCAAATTGCTTTGCTGTTAGTGACCGAATGGGAAAGCTAAGAGTTATAGTGTAGCTTTGTCTACTTTTGGAAAAATGTAAATTTATGTGGTGTTAACTGATTTAAGCTGAATGCAATTCTGCTTTGGTCGAAACATGGATCAGATATATTTTGGCTTGAGGTTGTTTGGCAGAATATCCTACCTCTTGGAAAATATAGGGCGTGATGTACATGTATTCCTCGTATGCAGTTTATGCGTCTGATGCATTGTTTTACAGCTACTCCTCTTCGTGCTCGAGTATATCAGCTGTAAATAATTGCTGTAACATCGAGAATTCAATCATATCCATCACCTTAGCAGGCTTGGCATGGAAACCTCCGTCTGTATCTTAAAGCTATATCGGGATCCATAGACTGGAGGCTTTGCTAGATCAGTTTCGGTTAGTAATTGATGCATTTTGAATGGTTGATTGACATGTCAACAATTAGGGAAAGAAGTAAGTTCTACCTTCTATTTAACCGGATGCCCTTTAGCAAAAACTTCAGGAAGTGGGGTGATCAAGGTTTGAGTAATTTTTATTTGAGCGTCCTTCACAATGGAACTGTTTTGCCATGATTAACAATCTCAATCTCCATGTCTGATCTTATGACGTCAGTCTCTTTTATTATGGCATGAGACTGCCTTGAGATTTTGGAGCTTTCATGTTTTGATAGTTATTAACCTTTTCTATCGCATGCTTCTTATGAAAGTCCTGACTTGACTTTTGGTTCTTGTATTCTGCCATTTATTGTGCCTCTAAATAAGTTCTAATTATGAATGAATAACCTAGTCGGTTACTCATGAATATTATCTCTTTCCGTATGCAGTCCTATCCGATCTCTAATTGAGTCAGGATTTGATGCTGACAAGAGAAACGATGTTAGGCTCTACTATGGCGCTAGAAACCTTCGGAGAATGGCTTACCAGGTTTGCATAATATGGCATTTTGTTATCCTAGTACAGCGGCCTTTTGTGCTCAAATAGTAATAATAAGACGAGTTAATTCTTCATTTCCCACAGCATATGTTTAAGGAGTGGGAATCGTCAGGTGTTGAGATTGTACCAGTATTATCCCAACCAGATGATAGTTGGACTGGGGAAACTGGCTATGTACAGGTACTGTTATTTGGGAGTTGGGCGTTCATTCATTGCGTCATACTCGATTGAGTTTATGAATCTTCTTTCCGCCACAGGCTGCATTCAATAGAACCAAAAGGAATTTTGTCCCTCAGTCAACTGGTGCTGTGCTATGTGGTCAGAAGCAGATGACAGAGGTTAGATGCTAGTTCTTTCTTTTCCAATTTGTTCCTTTGTTAGTTATTGTGGAATCTTGGTGAGCATGACAATGTAGCTTTCTTTTGGCCAATTTTCCTTTTACTTTTTTCTGTCTATCTGTTTGCCTTTCTCTTTCTTGTCCTTTGTTTATGCTGATGCCATGATTTTCTGTTTGGCAACTGAACTATTAGTGCAATATTTAGCTCAATATGTCAATGACAAAATTTTCTCATGCGATGGCGATGTACCATGTTCAAAGGATCGTACTTGGTTTTTAGCATGAGGTTTGGTGCATGGTGAATTTTCTCCTTATGAGCGAACATTTGAGGTGATGTCTGATAGTTGGAAGATGCATGAGGGAGTTGAACGGGGGATTAGGTTGCATTTAGTGCAGCGTCAATGGGGTCTTGGGCATACAAATTGGATGACTGCCATAGGACAAGTTCTTTGTGGTAGTATAATGAAGGATGGACTATTTTTATTTGTTGGCCAGTTGAAGGATGGGCTATTTAATTTGGAATTTTTGAAAGAAAATAGAGTGAGGGTCTAAATACGAAGAATGGAAATGGTCAACCAATTTCTTCTGGGTATCTTCTCTGTTAACTCATTAGAGATGACCATCACGGTTGTGCATGGTACCTGTAAAAAAGAAAGGTATCTGCGAGGTAAGACTAAGATCTCTATCGCAGTTTTTGGCTGGTATGGTAATAGAGAGAGATTGAAGATTCTTTTGTTAAAGATGAGACTTCAGCTGTTAAAATTCATAGTCGCTCTACTCTTTTATTTAGTTTTTTAGTATAGACATGATTTTTTTTCAGTGCAGGGTTTAGTTAACTCAAATAGGGTCCCCATCTTTTGAGTAACTTGGAGTAAACAAGCAAGCGTTCACATTGTGCCAAATTAAGTAGGGGTTTTCTTCCATGTTGTGCAGATGAGATTCTATTTTAGACTCCATTTTTTTTTATAATGATCGGTTCTTAATTTGGATTATTTATATCTAGTAGGGAAATGAGTCAATAGAAAATATTATCCTAATCAACAAAAGTATTTGATCCGATTTGTACAATTATAACAGAGGAACCTCCGTCGAAACTGCAGGTGTTTTAAATTTCACACCAATGTGTCGAACTACTTAAAGAAAGATGGGACACTACAATGTAATTATGTAAATAGTTGATTTTGATTAGTAATTTATTACGTGACCAATTGATCGAGTATAAGTCAGCAAAGCCTCCCTAGAGGTGGTGAGGATTAGACTTCCTTTCCCGATAGTAGGAAAAATGAGATGTTTTTCAATTGCTGTATGCATTGTTTTAGTCCGTAACGTTTTGGTATTAGTTAAAGTTCTATAAGCTACCCTGGTTCAATGAATGAAAATGAAGCCCCCAGCCAAGATACTTTAGCTTTGCTTTTCTCAAATAAATTTTTTGCCTGTTTATGTTTTTTCCGGGTGAAAAATTACTGAAAAGGTTAGTCCCTGGAAAATTTACTAATTTCTCACTGGTGCAATCGTAACCTGTTATTGGGAGGTTCTGTACCTATGTAATCTGGCACACTGCTGGCAATTGGAGTAGTTTTACCATTTTAATCAATTTAAACTGTTTCTCACTTCAATTAAGGATACCATTGCCATCTTCGTCTAGGATCAGTGAGGTTGCCATAAATTGGATTGGAAGATTGAATCTTAAGATCTCAAGATTTTTCCTAGTTATAAATGTAATTAAAATCTCAAATTGACAGTAGCGCTAAAATTTGTCTACATATGAACTTGTGAGGAGAACATCATCCTAATTGCAACACTCAACTCCAAAAGAATCAAATAAAGAAAATCTCGTATTAGCTTTTCTGCAATGTTTCTCTGATGAAGAAATTTTAAGCGCACACAGATATTCAAAAAGTTACTTCATGCATAGTCGGAGTTTTGTCACTTTCTAGTGCTACTGTTGTTCTAAAGTGCAATTTTTGGTGGTGTACCTTTACCACTTATCAACAAGAAGAAAGCAAGAAAGCCCTGTTTGTCGGTGAGTAGAATAGAAAGCCCTTTCCTGTGTTAATTTTTGGAAATTATGCAAGTAGGCATTGGTGAAACAATGTTCCATTAATACTGAATGGGCTTGTCTTACTTGGCAGCCAAAACGACCACCAGTAATTTCATGTGAGGCGACTCGCAAATTTAATGTTTTAAGCAATATTCACGATTTTACCAGTTTTACCCCGACAAATGATTCTCTACCGAGGTGACCACCATTAATTTAATTCGAGGCAGCTCGCAAATTTGATGTTTTAAGGAATTTTCGCAATTTTACTGGTTTTACCCCGAGAAATGATTTTCTACTGAGTTAACATGATTCTCATGATCTGGCTCGTAAGACCGTGTCGATTTTTTATTCCAACTGCATTGGTCTTGCCAACTAAGTTCTGATAACCTCTATTTATCTTGATTAATAAGAAGACCAGTGTTTCCGTTTTTGGCCTAGTTTTCTTTTATCATAGAATATGAAAGTGAATGGACAAATGTAAAGCCGGTTGTTTAATTCCAATAGAACTTTTTGTTAACTTTTCACCTCCATTCTTTCCTTCTGTCCAAACACCTGGAAAAGAATTACTTTCTTCATACTCACTCACTCTGACTTTCCTTTGTTCCATTCTTCATTGGCAAATGCTACCTTAGTGAAACATGTCTGCAGTAAGTGGTTACTGCAAGGACTTCATCAAGTGGAAGAGGCATTTTGTAAAGTTGAAAGCTATTGCTGATTTACTTTTAAACCTGTTGTATTTTCACCGGGGACATATATTGAGTTAGATGCTGATGTGAATTGCATCAACCGAGTGGACGGGGTTCTCAGTATAACTGTATTCGCTGCTTGCAGGATCTGGCATGCCTATTCAAAATGTGCTTCTTTTATCTACTTCCTTTTGGGGACATTAGGTAGTTGTGGACTCACTGGATAGACTTTAGACTTGAGTGGGTGGGCTTGAGCCTTTTCATCTAGTGTATTTTGAGGAGTCTAGCGTGTGCCTGCTGTCTGCTGCTTTTGGCCAATGCTCCGGTCCTGTGGCTATTTTTGGAGAGCAACAGCTTCAAGGGTAGATCGAATGGAACAGTATATGTCTCGTTACATTTCATATAAAAACCTTTACCAAAGGTCTGATCTAGTGGTAGGGCAATCCAGCCATTTGTCTGGCTCTATGTCCTGGGCAAATACCAGCTTCCCTTAATTCCCATTGCCTGTTCCAGTTTACATAGTATAGGCAGAAAATTGAAGTTGGAGTTTGTAGTTCAGGAGATATATAACGAAAAGGCACACCATGAAAATTGCTTAGTTGTGACGATTTGCACTATTTCTTAATGAGCAAAGTCACTACATTTTAACCAAAGAAAAAAGTCACTACATTTTTCTGCTTCAATACTATTCCTAATGCTAGGATGAGACTCCTCAAATTGAAAGTTCTCTTTCTGACCATTTGCAGGAAATCACTTCGATTCTGTTAGCTGACGGTGTTTCGAGCGAGAAGATTTTGAAGAACTTCTAATTGGATGAGGTCAACATGTTGTACCTATTATTTATTTTTATTCATTCCAGCTGCTGAAGATCAATAACGTTTCAGCTCGGAATAGAATAATAAAACCAATTTTGGACATTTTTGCTCTACATTCTGTATGATAGAATTCCATCGAAAACAGTCTTCCAGCAGATTACGACTAAGTAACAAAAGATCATTTTTGACTCTCTATCTGCATCCTATGGTGATTACCGGTGAGTTCGAATGGTGAGTGAAATCACCTGCTGGACACGCCCATATTTTCTTTAAATAATGCAAGGGCAGCATTCCACCACTGGAAGTGCAAGAAGAAATCTGAGAGAATTTTTTCTTGGGGTCTAGTCTTTAACACGAGACCAACATCAATGGATAGCTCTAATGGTTGCTAGTCCGTCCTAATGAAGGTCGCGCTCTAGGTAGTGGCAAGTTGTCAGCTGAAATTATACTTGCAAGCTTTCAAAACAAATGCCTTCCTTCAGTGGAAGTGCAGAACGACGTCTCGTCTTTTTACGGCCATCCATATCAAGAGTTCCACGGTTATCCGCGTCCATGTGTACAGTTGTAGTTTCAAAAATCAGAACATGCAGTCACCATCCCCGTTGGTAAGCTATTGGTCTCTTATTGTGGTTGGAATTCGGCAGCTGAACCAAAAGCGCATCGGTTTTGTACAAGATGTCGACGGTTTGGCGAAGTTGAGTTTCAAGGACAACAATTGACATAAAAATTGAACCTGATGCCTTGTTTTGGACTGGATCCACTAGATAAGAGACTTGATGGGGAACACGTTAGCACACCCAGTCCACGGAGATGCTCTATGTTAGGACATTATACAGGAGCTCATGATCACCTTCTACGTTGGGCACCTGAGAAATATACTAATTAACTTAAGGACAATGATTTCAGTGTGTATTTGTTACAAAATGTAGCTGCGCCACGCTATGATAAAGCTGCGGTGTGGGGTTAATTTTGAATGAGGAATTTTGGAGATGGTTGCCAATGGCAATGGCTATGGCTATGAGAACGCTGAAGTTGCATACTCGGACTCTATAGGGTCCTTTCAACAGTTTAAAATCGCAAGTGGCACGGGAAATTTAAACTGCAAAACAGAATAGAAAGTGAGGCTCAACCTGGAACGTTTCATGAAATCACAGATCCTGAGCACATTAAGTAAACCAATGAGTTCGCGCGTGCACCCGCACTCATAAAACGATGCAAACTACGGAGCCCAGAGTTTTCATACTCGGGCATCATGACAAACATCATCTTTTGCACTTGGTTTGTCCATCAATTCCCCATTAGCTTCAGCAGGAGCCTCAGACTCGAGAGTACTGCCATTGCAGTGATCAGGCCGCTGTTTGTGATGCTGACCATGCTTATGATGCTCACACTTCTTGTGCTTTGAACGATTACTAGCTTTGTCATGGTTGTCATCCGACGACTTGCCCAAAGATCGACTCCTTCGACCGCGTACATTTTCGTCAGAATCCAATGGATCCAAGTCCTGGCTGCGCGACGTTTGTGATGCTTATGGTGCTTTGAGTGCCTCTTCCTTCTTATTTCGCCATCTTCGACATCACTTGAAGAACCAGAATCACTGGACTCTGAGTACTGCTGCCTCTTGTGATGCTTTCTATAACTCCTCTTCCTAACAGCACTATCATCCCCATTGCTTGAATCATCTGGACCACTCGATTTCACCTTCCTATTGTTTCTATGATGCCTTGCACGTCTGCTCCTCCGAATCCTCTCATCATCACTGTCTTCACTTGAAGACTCAGCAATAGAATCTGATCTCGAGTCATGATGCTTGCGCCTCTTATGACTTCGCTTCTTTCTCCTCTCTTCTTCAAACTCACTATCATACTCATCACTGCTATCGTCACTAGTACCCGAATATCCTCTCCTTTGTTTGCGCCTCGACTTCTTTTCCTTCTTCTCGTCCTCACTGGAGACAGAGTGGGCACGCTTCCCACGTTTCTTGTGAGATCGTCTCCTCTTTTTCTGCTCCTTAGCGTCAGAATCACTGTCAGTACCACTGCCAGAGGCTGACACAGATCTCCTTCTGTGTTTTGCAGCCTTCAACTTCCTCTCTTTAGCTTCAGCATCAGCCTTTGCCTTGGCAGCAGCTTCAAGCTTCTGTTCCCATTTCAAAGGCGCTTCCTTCTTCTCCAGAGCTCTCTTCTGCTTCTCCTCAACCAACTGAATGAACTTCTTGCAGTCCATTTGGATCCACTACTAAAAACAAGCTCAACTCCTGCATTTTTGTATGATGACCGGAAGTACATCTCAAAAAAGAGAAAGAACAATGTTAGTTCCTCCAATAGAATAGCCCAATTCCAAACTTTCATCATAGAAGAAAAAAATAAGTAAGAAAGCACTAAATGCATTCAATATTCAATCACAGCATAGATAGAAAGGAATCAGGACTCTTCCACTACAGATATCCTTCCCATCTATTTCATTCATGGCAAAGTATGACACAAAATAAGACATCATACTGGTTTGTAATACACATTTATATGTGGCATATTATTGAATACATGCAGATGATGCAAGAAGTTGTCTGCCGAGCATCCAAGTTTGACACTTGCTCACAATACATCCTTTTTTCTCATAATATGCAGAATCCAGTCTAAGCTTACATAAAGAATCCACCACAATTCCACAGAACCCAGTATCCACTGGAATTCCCAATTTCCAATTGTTGTAAAGGATGACTTTGTAACCTAAATTCTTACATACAGGACTCACGTCTCATAAGTTTTCAGAGATCACACATCTGCAACTGAAAAAACCTATATATAATACTACAGAATTAGGCCCTACCATCAAATTAGGTCCATTTCTCCTAATTATTAATTAATTAGTGAAAGGCTGTTCAGAAGAGAGAGGGGGTGTTTTCAAAGGTACGGAACCGAAGGATGCACGTCACTCCTACCATTTCTAAGACAAAGTCCCACTGACCAAATAATAAGATAAACTGACAAAAGAAAATTAACTAAATAATGAGATCGTAACAGATGCATTTACCACAATGCTATTACTACAAAAAGGAAGTCATATATCTGTAGAATCAAATTTATTTTATTATTATACAAAAAGAAGTATAGATCCTGCACATAGCAGAGGCCATCACTTCTAGATGCATATAAAGTTGGCATATTTTGAAGCCAACGTGAATAAATCACCCATGACACAATTGCCAAACAACACTGAATATAGCACTAACATATCATAACAAGCAGCTGTCGCTCTACAGGTCAACCAGGTGAGTTACTATTGGGATCAGGCTGATCAAGGAACAAATGGAAGCAGAAGTCACTTGGACAGAGACTTAAAAGCTACAAGCAGGCGTTATCGCGGAGTGCAAGGCATTGTCACTCTTAAATATTAGAAGCTACTGACAGGAAACATTCTACTTTACGATGTCCGCACAACTTAGGAGTTGGCACACCTTCGGGAAGAACATAGAATTGCGGAGGATCCAGCATGCGGAACATGGCGCACATTAGGAATTCACGAATTAGAGATACTGTAATATTCTCTTTCCTGTAACTTCTCACGCTAGACCAACCCACTAAAATGCAAATAGGGATAAGAAATGTGGTCAATATCACGAAGAATAAAGAGATACTGTCTATACTGGGAAAAAAAATTGATCTTTTCATGAGGAAGCCATTGAAGGATTTCCACAAATTGAGACCTGGCCATAGAAGGATCAAATTGTATCCAAAGAGCAGGGGAATACAAAAAAGTAATAAGAGAGGCACAGAGACCAATCAATCCTATGGGCCATAATTCTGAATTTGGAATGAAAGAAGACTAATACAAAACAGTCTCTCAAAATTCTCTTTAGAGATGATCATTGATGAAATCTTTCTATTGCTACTCTGAAAGAGCTTAACAATAATTCCAAAAAGGAAGAGTTCCTGCATCAAGGCTCATTTGCCAACAAAATGAAGAAATATTGTTTGTTTCACTTCCCAAACTTGCCAATCTATCTTCAGACCATCTTGGTATAAACACAAGTAGACGTTCAAGCTTGAAAAACAGGTCACATCCTCAACTTTTTGAAGTTGGAACTTTAATGGTTACATCTGAGCCCAGAGGCAGCAAAAATCTACTCTCACTAACTAAATGAGCACAATTCATCACCTTCATTACACACAAGAAAGACTCGGAGGTTTCCAAGCCATGAATTCTATGAATAAATCTGAGTCAAGTGGAGCAATTAGATTAGGCTTCCTTACCTTGTGTGAACCGAGAAGCGCGTCAAATATCAGTGAGGACTACGATGAAGTAACAGATCTGCGAATTCCGGAAAAATGAGGAAAACGTCAGGTCACAAGTGCTCCATCAACATCACAAACCTAATCTACCATCGGTAAACGAATGACAAGACCCGAACTTGCCCACTTTGCTCGGTACTGTCACCTCAAAGCCGAAGCATAAACTCTTCTCCTCTCGACTAAGCCAAAATTCTCACTCCTCGCATCTCAAGTTCTTCCACAAATACTAGTAACCCCCTCCCGTATACGGAGACGAAGGTCCTAGAGTAAGGTAAAACGAATGCAACGACCCGAAACAGCAGAAACCCTAGCTCAGAAAGCACGAAAGAGCGATCAACGAATCGAAGAGATGGGTAAGAGTACCGGGATCGGCAGCGACCAGAGGAGAAGCGACGCAGGCGGAGGGGATCGGAGAATGCAGTGGTCAAGGGGCTTCTCCGGCACTAGGGCTGCCTTCAACTTTTCGCTTGGCTGTTGAGAGAGAGGGGTTCTGTTCTAGAAGCGTCTAAATATATATTTTAGAGAGAGATTTGTGTTGGGAATCGGGTCAAACGCGTCATCGGTCTTTACGGTCCGGGTTCGATCGAACCGGGAGCGGCTTGGCCGGTGACCCCAAAGACCAAAAAGTGAAGAAACTACTTCGGTTTTTGTGAAAAGACTTTCTAGAGATTTATTATTTACCCTAAATATGGCTATGCTTCGGTTGTCTATCTCCAAATCTATTATGGATTTTCAAAGCTTCCATTGGACCACTAAAAAGATATATTTCAACTTCACGTAAACCCAACTATCCATTTAATTATAACCAGATCAATTCGACAAATCGCGGAGTCCAACGCAACATTCAATCAAATCTTTTATACCATAAACATGGCTTGAACTTAAATTCTGATAATACTAACAACAATGGGTACAAAACTTTATCTAGAAAGGAAGGATGAAGAAGAAGAAGGGAAGGTCGTGGCCTATCCGCCAACTAATACAGTTACTAATTATTCGAATTCATCTAGATTTACTGATCATACAGAATAATATCATATCAATGAAAATCGTTGCATTTAACTAGAAATATCTATATCAATGCTTCACTTATATTTATGAGTGCTATTAGGGGGGCAACTTCCATATTTCACCTAACAAGCCGAACTGCTTATAGTTTCGTATTATTATTATATCATCATCATCATCATCATCATTATTATTTTGTCGAGGGATGTGATCTAGATGCACAAGAACATCGTCACAAAAGCGCAAATCATTTCCGGAACACTTATCACTAATTCTAAAATAATAAGAACAGTTAGAGATTTTTTAACATTAGGATGAAGTTTGAAAAAATTAGACCCCCCCAATAAAGAAGTTCAATATGCAATTGAACATTGTCCGAGGAGCATGTTAAGGTTGCAACGAGGAGATATCGAAGCGGTGCAACAAGGTTTCGATTGCCGATGTCGCTGCTTGCTCAAAGAAGTCCGAGGGTGGGTCTTGTTTCCTTTGCCAATAAGTAAACTTCGACGCGGTCAATCAATCCATTCCATCACAGCCCCGCGTTCAATCGCAAAACCAGTCTCTGTCTCTCTCTCTCTCCTCTAACCAACACTGTGATCGATCGGTTCTACATCCAAAATTACCTCCACAATCGAACTGAAACAATGGCAGCCCCGCCGTCCTCCTCCTCCTCTCCGTCCACCACCAACATCATGCTCGCCATCTTCGAGAAGAAGACCACCTCCGTCGACCTCTACCGCCCCATCCGCTCCTACATCGCCTTCAATTACTCCGAGCGCGAGGCCCAGAACCTGGAGGACGACCTCCAGACCCTCAAGGACCTCCGCTCCGACCTCGAGAACCCGCCAAGCAGCCCTCCCCCACCGCCCGCCGCGACGTCCTCCAGTCCTACTTCCGCGCCCTCTCCGTCGTCGAGACCCGCTTCCCGATCTCCCCCGACAAGGACCACGTCAACGCCGTCACCTTCACCTGGCACGACGCCTTCAAGCAGAAGCAGAAGGCTTCCCAGCAGAACATCCACCTCGAGAAGGCCGCCGTCCTCTTCAATCTGGGCGCCGTGTACAGCCAGATCGGGCTGAGCTACGATCGGTCGACGGTGGAGGGGCGCCGGCAGGCGGTGCAGGCGTTCATAGGCGCCGCGGGGCGTTCGCTTACCTGCGGGACAACGCGGCTGCGAAGGCCTCGTTTGGCGGCTCGACCACGGTGGATGTGTCGTGGAGTGCGCGGGGATGCTGGAGAGGCTGATGCTCGCCCAGGCGCAGGAGTGCGTCTTTGAGAACACAATTGCCAAGGGGAGCACCCGGGAGTGTGCGCGAAGATCTCTCGGCAGGTCGGTGTCTGTCAATTCCTCTCGCTATTGCATTTGGTTGGATGTATGACCAGTAGAGTCGGTGAACGTGAACTTAGTATGGATGAACTGATAATGGATTGTTAGAATGTGGTGGAGAGATCTATTTCTCGGTTACGAACAAGTTGAAATAGCCTAATTTGACATAAAACTGCTATTTGACTAGTGGGTTCAACTTTCTCTTTGCTTGTCAACCACTTTGGATTTTGCTTTCAGAAATCACGATTGTGATGACTTGGAAAAGTTGGTTTTTGGGTTAGGTAACTGACTAGGACTGTTGTTTGGAGTGCACAATGATAACTTCTAGCTTTCATTTTCTGATGGTTGTGGCCTATTATAGCACATATTTTTCTAGATTTTGTACTGAGATAATATTATTCCTTTGATGTGATGAAATCAGTGAACTTAGCACATAATATCTTTTCAATACAAAACAGGTCGGAGTGTACTATGAAGAAGCATTTGCAGCTCTGAATGTGGCACCTCTGAACCAACACTTTGACAAGGGCTGGATATCCCATGTGCAACTGAAGGCAGCTTTGTTCTATGCAGAAGCATGCTATAGATATGGTTTAGAACTGCATGAGAAAGAAGAGGTTGCCGAGGAGATTGCAAGGCTGAGGAGTGGGGTTAGTACTTTAAAAGAGGCTAAGAAATCGACAAAAGGTGCAGCAGCTCAGCTTGTGGATGCAATTAACAAGTTGGAGGCAAACATTAATAGAACCTAGACAGAGCCGTCAAGGAAAATGACAGAGTTTACCTTATGAGGGTTCCGTCCCCTAGTTCCTTGCCACCCCCTCCCATCATTCTCTATGGTCAAGCCAATGCCGATGAATGAGGTTTTGGATGCCAGCAAGGAGAAGATGTTTGCAAGTCTTGTCCCTGATAGCAGTGCAAAAGCACTTTCTAGGTACACTGAAATGGTTGATGATATTATTCGAACTCAAGCTGAAAAGTTGCAGCAAGGAAGTGAACTTACCCGTGTGAGGCTCAAGGATATGGACCTACCAGATTCTATACTAGCTCTAGAGGGCACTTCACTCTTCCAGCAGATCTCAAAGAAGATGTGGAGGCAGTGCAGATCAGTGGGGGTCAGCTGGCCTTGAAGCTGAATTACAACAGCTTCGGGATCTGAGGCGAGTGAATCAAGAGCTTCTGGTTCAAACCGAAGAGCTTCTGCAAAAAGAAGCAAGAGAGGATGCCCAATTTAGGGGCCAATTGGAACACGTTGGACAAGGCCTCATTCTAGCACTCTGACAAAGAATTTGCAAGATCGGTTAAACAGATTTGCTGGTAATCTGAAGCAAGCTGCAGAAAGCGATGCCCGTATTGAGCGTTCAGTGAAAGATATTTCAGCACTCATGTCAATTCTTGATTGTCGGCCGGTAAGAGCTTCATCATATTCATAGTTGCAATGACTAGGTTGCATTTTTTATGCGGCATGAGAAATAAAAGTTTGAGATGCATCTAACCAGCATGGTGATGACCCAAATGCGCGTGCGCCAAATTTTATATGATCTATGGAGATCTCTTTAAGTGATTTATTTGATGGGATCAGGCCATTTATTGAGCATCTTTAATTGTATATGGATTTCATTGGCTTGTTGCTTATTTTGAAAAGAAACTCAATAAGCAAAATTCTTAAAACTAAATTGTAACGAAGAAAACTTGTTAAAATTGTTCTTATTGTAGTATGGCCGTATGATCTTTGAGATAAGTGGTTCTCTCAACACAATACAATAATGGATCATTCTCGAGAACAAATTACCCAATATCACACAACTTTTTAACAGGTAGCTTTGTCCATTCTAATGAGGTGATGTCCATTTTCATCAGCTAGCAATTGGCTACTCATTTTTGTTATGTTTGCAATGAAAAATTAGTCACGATCCTTTAACCATCTATATACAGTTTGACTAATGCCACTCCCCTTGGCAGTTGTGAATGGGTGATTCTAGCACTTACCTAAATCATCTTTCACCAGGTCATTTCTGAAAAGCATTTTTCCCCTTTAATCACAGGAATTTTGCTATATATATGGGCCGGATTTATTTTGATATTTTTCATTGACTTTGATGGCAGCAAGTACATTCTGAGTGTTCAAAATCTGATTGAAGCATTTTTTGAATTTTGAGCTTGCACGAACGTAATTCTCTTTTAGTTGTCATTTATAGTGATTGGCCTCTCTTCCTTTTTTCCAGATTGAATCAGCTCTCCCAAGTTTGGCTCGCCCCGATAATGTCTTTGGATGCGAATGAGGATGCTATTGTGGGGGCCTTAAAGCAGAGCTTGGTAATTGTTTCTCTTGCATGGCTCAGACCTTTGATTATTTTCTCCAATTGTTCCTCGTTCCCGTCAATTAAATGATATACTTAATGTATTTGATTTTCGTAGCTTCCAAAGGGGAACTCTTTTTTCTTTACGTGCATTGTTGTCATAGCCATGTTATTCATGGATTGTTCGTTTCAGAGACAATTGGAAACCCTTGGTGCACAGAGAGCAGGGCTTGAAGACATGCTCAAGGAGATGAAAAGGAAGGTTAGTTTTCTAGTTTGTTCTTTTGCTTAGGCCTCTGCCATAGACTAGGTTGATCTAATACTTATAATGACTTTTAAAAAAAAAGATTATTAATACCGTTTAGTGAATATGAA
>JAGVVM010004850.1:0-20831 GCA_019149425.1 Psidium friedrichsthalianum | reverse complement strand
AGTGACTTCTCCTTTTGTCTGCTCTTTTGCTGTCCCAGTTGCGCTGGTTACACAAACTAAAATAAATATTTGTGTGATTTTAACATATAACTTAATACTCAAATTGTTTATCATACACCAGCTAACCAAACGCAAGCTAACAACATGACAAAGTAAAAAAACAAACAAAACAAAAACACACTACAAACAAAACCAAAAAAAACATATCAACAAAAAACGGAAATAAAAAAAACACCACTCAAGTTACTCCCTACAAGCAAAACAAAGACATTGAGACTTAAACAAAATACATACACCACATTTTAACAACAAAATTTTCAAAAAGCAACAGTACACCACACAAGACTAAACACCAAACAAAACAACCCACCCCCCTAGAAAAAAAAAAAAAAAAATCATCATCAAAAAACAAAACACACCCCTCTAAAATTGTGATATCATTTCTTTCTTATAATTATCTACTTATTTTTGAAGATCTAGTTGCATACACCCTAAGGAAGGACAAGCCGTCTCGTACATGAATACTGGTGACGTGGACTATATCGCAAAAATCAAATTAGCATAAGGGCTAATAATTAAAGGTATCCTCACTATGTTCTCTCTGTTCTAAGAACAAAGTACAGAACACCAAAGCACAACAAGAAACATTTTTGCCGATTAACATAACACACAAACAAACATATAATAACAAAAACAAAAAAAATAAAATTTGATATTTGGCGAAAAAAGAGGACAAAATATAAGCGAATTATTTTCCCTTCGTCCCTCCCAATGCTTTTTGTATTCTATGGTCCGTGCGACGTTTGATTTCACGTGTCTTTCTTTTCTGTGTACAATCCTCTTCTCATTCTTTCTGGCGGGTGAAAGGATGTCAAAAGGGGTCGGGGGGGAAATTTCTCGATTGATAAACTACCGGCGAAGTTGCGGCAAGCAAGGGGATTGTGAAGACTAAGACAGCATACGGGATCAATATAGTGTGATGTGGAGGACATATGGATGACAATGATATCATCGTGAACACACTCACAATGGTCAATTAAAAGGCAGGTTTGATCGACCGTCTCTATGATGCAACACTGTTACCTAAAATCAAAGATAGATTGAGATTTTGTATATGTAGGGGAGTGAAGGGGAAAAGATAAAGAAGTTAAAGAACAATATTGATGAAACGCAAGAACATTAGTCAGAGCCTTCGGCTTGGATGTCATGTAAAGTAAATTTTTTGTGTTTTTCAACTATGAATTATGGATCAAAAGATATGCTCCACTTTTCTCATTGTCATAGTTTATTGTAAGTTGGCACATTTGAATTTCTGGCCCAGACGTAAAACTTGTGTGATGAAACATTTGCTGGCAGCTGCATCTTCAGTCCCTGATGGCCTGAACCAGATCATTATTTACCATATAGCCTGCTAATTTCAAAAGTATGATTATGCTTTCAAACTTTTCATGCTGACCTTTTAGCCAATTGCTTAAGAGGGTGTTTACTTTGTCATTTGACTTTCGTAGCTGGCTTATGATTAAACATGAGTATAAAATCAATATTATTTAGTGTGAACACTCCAAATATTCAAAAAATATATGAAAATTAACATTTCAAATCACCGTAATTTTGGTATGACTGTTCTATAAGTTGATTTATATGTGTATATATGGGTGTGTGTGTGCGCATGTGTGTTTTGTTGCTTTATTAGTCTTTCTTAAACACCTACCAAACAGACAATTCGTGTGTGCAAGCGACTTTTTTCTTCTTTTTAAGTTGCTTAACTGTCTCCGAGCTTTGGAGATGTGACTTTTGTTTGATTGTAGATAGATAAAATCTTAAAGAACGTAGACCGTAACATCTAACATCAATCAAAGCCATGTGAAACTTTTGTATAATTCCTTAGTTTTGGCAGTAATTTTAAAAGAAAGAACAAAGTGCCACAAAGAGGCACTTATATTTGTCGTCTGCCTCTTCCTAGATGTTTCCTGTTGAGATCCTATCTGCTATGTAATTTCATGTGGTATATGATAATGTTGAAATTGTGCTATGCTTGAAAGCTTGGGGGTGAGAATATCAAAATTTGCAGTGAATAGACTAGCTTGAAATTCTGGGCAGAGATTTGGGCCAAGATTTGTAAAAGACATAATCTATAATCATCTCAATTGTGAAATCGTGAACTTAGTTATAAGTACATTTCAATGAGTCATAAACTAGATAGTTTCAGGAAATATGTATTCACTTACTGTCACTGGGTCATCATGTCCTTGTTAGTAGATTGTGTTAAAAGGTCTTCGTTTATTCATCTATGCTTGCAAGTCTTTGACATGATGACAATTTTGGCCTTCAGGAGCAAGTTCAACAGTCCCACCAGGAAGTTCTAGGAGTTGGAAAAGTGGAGGCGGCTCAGACCAAGATACAGAACCAGCCACATTTATCATTGTGTCCAATGGCATCATCAGAATTATCACAACTTCTGTTACTCAATCTATTTCGTCAATTCCAAGTCCAACTCCAGTAGAAAGGGTTCCGGGATGAAGATAACTGGTTCCTGCATGCCAGATCCGGACATAAGAAGTTCTACACAAGGAATGTCCCTAGAGCTTTAAGGACTTCTAACATTGATGGTTACAACTGGAGAAAATATGGTCAAAAACAAGTCAAAAGTCCCCAAGGTTCAAGAAGTTATTTCAGGTGCACATACACAGAATGTTCTGCAAAAAAGATCGAGTGTTGTGACGAGCTAGGCCATAAGTTAGAGACTGTTTACAGAAGTCAACATAACCACGATCCACCAAAGAAGGTCAATGGCATGTTGGAGGGTAAACTTGAAAAATCTGTTGGGCCTGCTATCAAGCATCTTTCAAATAACCATTCGACCACAGGGCTTGATGATTCAGTTCCATCCTCTTCTTCCAAGGAGCTAGTCAAAGAAATACCTGCTAGAACCAAAAGTGAGCATCAAAATTCAGGTGGCTTTGGTGGAAATGGGGAAACTACCATAAAGAACGAACATGTCAATGAAATAGAGCCTAGACAAAGGCAAGTTGAAGGAAGCTGTAATTCCTGCTGTGTTCTCGTAATTCTAATCTATCAATCGCCCAAGGAAGCATTGTTGTGTAGGTTGTGTCTTAATCATTTTTCTCCTCTTCTCTGACATACAGTGGTAAGAAGATCAAGTCGTCTCACTCAGACCCTCAACCAAAACCTGGAAGAAACCTAAGACTGTTGTCCATGCAGCAGGTGATGTGGGGATCTCTGCTGATGGTTACAGGTGGCGAAAGTACGGGCAGAAGATGGTAAAGGGAAATCCTCACCCCAGGTGCATGCTTATATGATTACTCTCGCTTTTTTCTTGTTATAGAAAGGAGACTACTAATTTATCAGACTATATTGATGTGGCAAGGTTCTTAGGGTAAGCTTTGCTTTTGCAGAGGGAAAATTAAGGGACTGGACCTTTTACTGTTTTGAACAATCTTTTTCTCTGATTGTTTATCTTATTTCCTTTTCAAAGAAAAAGATTTTCTCACTTCTGTCCCTATTCTCCCGATTTTTCCAAGAGCTCCTTGGGCATTGCATGGTACTTAATTTTGTTTACTTTCGTGTTGCGTCGGTTGGTACTTATGTATAGATAAGAATGATTGCTTACTTGCTGTTAAGTAAATGAAAGCACGTTCAATCACATCTGGAAATTAGATATAGGGACCAGAGAGTTAAATGAAATGTATACTATTGAAGTATGACTATAGGGAGAGGAGGTAAAGCTGTATTTGGCTCTGTCTCTGTGTGTGTGTGAACGAGCAGAGACGAACATAACAGGTCTTTGCAATCACAAGATATTTCCACTAATCAATTTCGAAGTTTGAGTAGAAACAGGATCTGCAAATGGCTAACTGTGAACCATATGTAGAGCACAGCATCACAATGTGCTCTGCGAGGAGGCTGTTGTAGCCTTTATGAGGTCCTCTAATTGTATAGTCGTATATAAGGTAAGCACCTGATGATTGTAATTATAAGTGATCTGCATGAACCAGGATTCTTCATCTGGCCTCGTAGGCAGTTAGATTGAGGGTATGTATGCTCGTGTGTTTTTCCCTATAGTAGTGGACTGTTAGCATGTGTGCCTGGTGCTTCCTTGCTAGTTTAGGTACTGGTGGCAGTGGTTCTTTTTTCTATGAGTATCTTGATTTTGATATCCATAAAGAGTCTCTTTTTCGGGAGAACCTCTAACTTCAGAGTCCGATCGGGCACCTCCAACTTATCGTTCTAAGAATACATTGGGGGCCACTATCAAAAGATATGCAAGAAAGCTTTTTGGATGTGTTCCATGATCTAACATTTCTTTTTACATTGAAGCATTTGTAATTTATAACCTCTACGAATTTCAGGAATTACTACAGATGCACTTCAGCGGGTTGCCCAGTTCGTAAGCAAATTGAGACGGCCGTAGATAATGCAAATGCCATCATGATCACTTATAAAGGGATCCATGATCATGACATGCCGGTTCCCAAAAAGAGGCATGGCCCACCAAGCGCTCCCCTTATTGCTGCTGCTGCTCCAGCTTCCATGAGCAGTGCACAGCTTAAAAAGGTTGATGCAGCGCAAAATGGAAAGGCGTCGACCCAATTATCAGTAGTTACAGGGGATGAATTGACTGGAGAGGCCATGGAACTTGGAGGTGAGAAGGCAATTGAATCAGCAAGGACTCTTCTAAGCATCGGATTCGAAATCAAGCCCTGTTGATAAGCGAACAGATTTCTGGACTGCTGTAGAACTAATTGCCAGGTTTGAAATTTCACGTCTTCCTTTTTGCCCAGTATGTATTTATTTCGATTTATGTCTCTCGGTTGTAGTCTCTCAGTGGGCACCTGTATATTTCCCCTTCAAATGCCCTGTAGAATCTGTTTAAATAGTGGAGAAAAGATCGTGTGCACATAAAAGTCATGAAATTTAGCGAATGGAGAAACAGCGCTTGCATGATTGCATTTATCATCCGGATGAAGGTTTTGCTCAGCTCGATACGAGAACTCGGTGTGGTCAACATTTGCTCGGCAGTCGTAATGATTTTTGGAGATTGCGCACGCCGAATGATTCTACATGATCAAGACAAGTTAGAATGTATTTTACGGCCCGGGTTCTCGGATTATTTCTACATCGAATTGGAACGCATTTTCCCCTTGAACTTTAGTAATTTCCCAAATGTTAAAAGACCAACAAATACATCTCACTTCTGTACCAAGGAAATCATTTGTTATGTAGGAAGAATTATTGAATTACCAATAAACAATAGAAGAAGAAAAAAATATATCCTATGAATTGCATATACATCGATATCATATATCTAAAGTCGAATTAGTTTATTGATCAAATGTGAAAAAGCTATGAAAGTCGTCTTTATTATGAGGAACGTATGCCGCATGTCTTCAACATTCGAATCCGTGCTGATAGTGAAATAATTAAATAATCCTTAATAGTATATAGCATTGTAATTAGTTTATAGGAATATATAGAAAAATCAACCTGCCTTCGCTTAAAGTGCCTCTTCATGGCGGTCAACGCCATCACCGTGTTCCTCATCGGCGAATTTAGGCTTGTGGCCACACCCTCGTCTCTGGCCAACGACATCTTTGATGAGTACATCAACTGAATCAGCCGGCAGGGCAAAACGTCCCAAGAGCCAACCGCGTCGTCCCGAGGGAGGAAAATACCAAGCAGAGGGATATGAAGAAGGGCTTGATTGATGAAGATCATGGAGTTAGAAGAAATGAGAGAGAAACAGAGAGGGACAAGGAGGATGTCGGAGAATGAATTGCCCGCTAGGGTTAACAGTTGTATTTTGAAAGAGAGTAGGTTTAGTACGTTTAGAGACAAGTTTCGAAAATGTTGCCAAGTGAGCAACAAATCATGACTTGTCAAAAAGACGAGATTATAGAAAGCGAGAAGCTTTTTCGACCAAAAAGGAAAAAAGACGAGATTAAGGAGCAGACTACAATGCTAATTGTAAAGAGACCTGTTTCCCATGTTTTATGAAGATTACTTCCTCGCGGGTGGACTTTGAAATGGGCTATTATCTTGCTTCTTGCGTACTTGCTGTTCATAAGACGAAATTATTTCGTGCATTCAAATTTCAATTTGGATATTCCTTGTTTAGCAATGAAGACTTTTCAATACCGTCCTCCTACAAAAATTCCTAAGGGTCATTGGTTCCCAATTGGGTACTGCTCCCGATCCCGAAAAATCGAATCAGGTACTGGTCCCGATTCCAAAGCTTGATACAAGAACTCGAGAACACAGAGAGCCATCTGATTATAATTTTCATTGATTTACATAGTAATATTGTACTTTCCATGCATTAGTCCTACGTCAAGAGGCGAAAAAAGTCACATGGCCTACGACAACCAAATTGTAGCAAGTCCTTGGTATATTCACCGGACAAGTCGGTAGAAATTGTCCACTTCATGCACGAGTCCTACAACTTTATTTCGTGCACCTAAAACTTAAAACTCGTAACTTCTGATCAGAATTGAGTCCTTCCATCGACAGAAGAAAGGACTTAATCGTATGTCGAAGCTCCAAGTTTCAAGATTTAAATGAATAACATGAAAGCTTTATGACTTAAAAGTGTGAATTTTGACAGGTTTTAAGACTTACCTCGCAATTATTCCTTCAAAACTTACACAAACCTATCTAATTACATACAACCACCAAAGTTTCTAACTCAAATCACCGCTTCCGTCTCTACAAGGGACATACTAATGAACACCACCAGCCAAAATCAAATGCTTCAGCTTCTGAAACTAATCCCCAAAAGGAAAATTTCACGAAAACAAAAAACACTTGCTACTATTTCACAGCATTTTCATTCCACACGATATAGTTTTATCCAACATGTAGGCAGCAGTCTCTAAAGATGAATCGACCAGTTGCAATCCAGCAGTAGACCCAAAGCCAAAGTAATAAACTTGCGAATTCTAGATGAGTTGCTACCCAATCACCAAGATCAAAAGCAGATAAGCAACTGGTCGAACATGTGCTGTTCAATCCCAAAGAAACTTGTGTGCATCATATTTAACAGCAAACATGTGAAGAAGTCAAATTCATAAAAAGTACATGAACTGCATAATTTGTTTTTCATTGACCGAACATGAACTTCATAATTAAATGAGATGTTTTGGCAACAAAAAGAGGAGACCAGTATTGGAAGGCAGGACATCCTTGTAAGCGCACCTCACGCCTTGTTAAAAAACCTCTCTGCGGATACTTGCAGACACAGGATGTCATAATATCCGAAAATGGCACCTGCAAGCATTCCAAGTACGTGTTATACCTTTTGGAACCCAGTAACATGGTCGTGATACAATTTTGCAATCAGGTAAGGCATTTCTACAATGTGCCTAGCCAACATATACATAAGATTCTTGTTTATGTGTGCTTTGATAGATAGAGCAAAGTGCAAGCAGTTGCCATAAATCATTGGATACGCATCCCTTCCAATCACAGAATTGAGATTTGGGGGATCTGTGAACACTTTTGCAAGGCTTCATCCTTCTTCAAAAAGTTACAGCAACTTAGTTGGTAAAATTGTTAGGTAAGAATTCAAAAGCAAATGTATGCGCAGATCAAGGCAAATAAATGTTGATTTCAGTAAGCAGTATGAGTGTTTTTGGAATATCGGTGGCTGCACACCTACAGTACCCATAACAACACTTAATGACACAGGAAAGCATCAGAGTTACAACACAAATAGCTAAGGCAGACTCCAAATACACTTGTAAAATGTGCATCTTTCAGTCACTATAGGAAGTAATATTTCCCGGGGAAAATAAGATATGGTGTTGCACTACAAAACACCACTAAAAAAACCTCATAGAACTTTGTTTTTTTCCTGGAACTGCATAAAGCAACCTAGAAGCCATCTAAAGGAGCTATCATTTCTGTCCTTTTAGTTTAAAATTTACTAGGCAAGGATTTTATTGTGGCATTTGCTCATTGGGGGTTGTGAGCCCTGAGTTGTTTTGCCATTATTCCTCCATTTTTTTTTAACCTAGAGCAAAGAGGAAATGCAAAAGCCATGCTAGCAGAACAGAAAATGATAATTACGTCTTTAATACGATCTTTCATAAAACAAAAGAGAAAATAAGACCCAACTATCGCACATGCTGGTCACAGTAAATATATATATATATATATAAAGACCCAACTATCGCAAATGCTGGTCACAGTACAAGATTGGACTGAGTATCTCATGTAATGTGCAAGCTCTTTAATCAAATTTATAGCTCAAAGCTGCTTTCTGACGGACACTTCACCTAAGCATAAAAGCTTGAAGCACATTCACAGCTCATTTATATCACAAATCCATCAATTTGTTCATAATGCTATTTTCTTCTTCAAGCGGCTGGAAACAATTCTAAAGGTCATTCAGCAGAATCACTGAGCAGGACGCTCTTAGCCTACCTAGAAAAGACAAAGGTAAAGTATTGCCACAGACTGGACTAAATAGCGATAAATGAATAGGAAGAAAGAAAATCACATACCCCAGTAAGCCTCTGCCTTGCCATGTTCTAGGAGTCACTGTTAAATTGATGAGTTCACCTTGCCTCATAGCCACCAAAGTCAAAGCATGGCCTTGATTTGCCTGAGCTTCAGAAGAAAGTCTTTGGAGTAAATTATCCCCAGATTCAACATCCCCAAACTTCACAATCTGATCACCCAGCTGCAAACCATCCTCTGCTGCTGGTGAACCATCAGCTATTTCATCAACTACTGCAAAGGGTCTGCTGAGTATCACATCAACATCCATGTCACTGGGAGTATCTCTTTGTTTGATATTTCGTGAAGATTCTGATGTTGTTGCATCAACATGTGATGTATTTGTAAGATCCAATCCCACAGCACCACCTTCAAATAAAAAAGAGGACAGAGGGGGTAAAAAAAAAAAAAGCCAGGGTGAATTCAAGCTGCATGCCTCTGCATGGTAAAAGTAATGCAAACTCAGTTTACAATCCCAAAATGGCATTTTCTAAGAAGGGTCGAAGAAATGTATACGATAGAATTCTTGAGTTGGTGTATTTTGAATGGTAAAAGCATCAAACAACTATATGAATAATTGTTGAGCCAGTATTGTAGAATGCCTCCACAGTGGGAGTCATCTCAATCAGATCTCTTGATAGTTCAAGATGTAAAAGAATAATAAGTTGATAAAAATGCATTGCTTTCACAATAACCTGACTGAATGGGCAGGGATAGTTACTCATCCTAGAGGCCTACGTATATCCATTTAAAGGAACATAAATAACCCTTTCGTTACAAAGAAGTAATTCACTCTTCCTTCTATGAACAAAATCTTGATTTCTTCAATAGTTCTCTCAGCCCAATTTAAGAGTTTACACCCAAGGAATAAGCAGATGCGTAACTAGTCAGACTAGCCACAAACCGAATGCATATGCAGAAAAATGCAGAAGACATGAAAGAAAATGGAAACTGTAAAACTGGACTTTTTAACATCATGAGCTTCCAAACCACACAGCATAAGCAACCGAAATCATATTCTCACGAGAAAACAATTTGTAAACTATCACAGGAAGTAATAATCCTATTAACCAAACGAGTTCATTCCAGAAAAACATAAGGTCAGACCCTGCTAGAAGATAAACAAAGTAACATGAGTGTTCGAGCAGCCTACCAGAACCCTTAGCCAGTGCCGATCTGGGAGCAAGCCTAGCTGAATGGAGGACTTGTATATTCTCATCAAGTTTATCGGTAATCTCTTTATGGTCATTCCGAAGCTCTGCAATTGAAAGAACATCTCATCATAGTATCCCAGCCCCCAACACACAAACGGAACTCAAGAGACGGTACAACCCCTAGACACATGCTAAAGCAGACTGCCTCTGCTGCAAGACTAAAATATCCATAGCCCTAAGGTAATCGACCAAAATGGAGTCAACTCTCAACAAACAAGGCTCACTAGCTCATCAAGAAAGCAACTGAAAACTTCAGCACCACTAGCCGAGTTCCCATCGACCCCAGCCTTCGATGCACAAATTTCTGTAGCGAACACGCAGTAATCTAACTACTCTTGCAACCAAGCTCCAAAAAGAGTGAATCCAAAGCGAACCCAACACAGTACCAGAAAGACGGCGACGCTCAGCTCGCACAACTGGAATGTCAATATCCGTGCGAGGAAACCCCTGCACACCAAGCAGAACCCCAAAAATTTAGACAGACGAATTCTAACGCTCTGAATCACTCGAACCCATCTTCCTTAAAGTCTTAAATTTTTTTTCAAAAAATTTTTCTTGGGTACCTCAGAATCGACGAGGTTGCCGGAGAGACCGGGACCGCCGGGCCGGGTGAGGCGCTCGATGATGACGTTCATCTCGGCCTCGATGGTGGTCCTCTTCTCCATCAGCTTCATCGTCTCTGCTTTCAGATCCGTCCCTACCATTCTCGCTTCTGCTCTCTTACGTTCCTGTGTTGCAGAAGCTGCAGATTACCGCACGAGGAAGATTTCCTCTTCACTTTGGGGAGGCACCGCGGCCGAAGAGACTCTCGGCAACTGCCTCAGACGAGAAGTCACCGGAATGCGTTCTTCTTTTCATCGCAAGCGAGAAAGTAAAACTTGAAAAATACACGGAAAACATTTACCCCTAACCTTCAAGAAATACACGAAAACTCCCCGACCGGCGCCGCCGTCTCAATTTGTATTCCGCCTTCACAATTCGTCAAAAGAAACAAATCTTTTTATTACTTTTTTGCCATGTATGGCCTCAAATAATTAGAGAATTGGCATCACAAGAGGACTACTTTCCAATTTCCTTTTTTTTAGCACTCCATTTGTAAATCGAAATCATTTTTCAAAGCATTTATTTTCCATGAAATTAGCAGATCCAAAACACTAAATACACAACCAATTACCTTAAACTAATTTTCATATCTCAAAAAATCCGAAATTGGCACACTCATGAGACGTTTACCTCGAATTAATCTACATGTCACGAATAATTCCGAACTCAACGCCCACGCCACATTTACTTCAGATTAATTTTCGCGTGATGGAAATCTCGAATTGATATGCCCACGACAAATCTACCAAAATCTTAGCACAAAACTGGGACAAAATTAAGGACTTTAGCATATTTTGAAACATGAGAGAGCTCTTAGGCCAAATTGGCAAATTTTGGCAGATTTCCCAATCTCGTGTCATTTTCGTCGATATATGGCTTTCCTAGAACGATGTCGCTTAGGAGACCATTCACGTTGATTTTTTTTTTTTTCGACGAATTTATGTCTCACACCGCTCATTCAATTTATTTGCCACATGCGCTTCCATATTAGCACTTTAAAGGAGATATTGGATGGAGGCTATGAAGGTAGAGTTTATAGGTGCGCTAATTTAAGGTTTTCTGTAACACGAAATTTAATTTGACGTAAATACAACACAAGTGTATTAGTTTGAAATTATTTCTATTGCATATGATTATTGTCCTAGTCGCATAACCCATGTAAGTGAAAACAAAAACGAGTTATGGCAAAAAGAATATATAAATCGTTGATAGATAATAGATCTTGCAGGACTAGCATTAATTAAAAGATTTTTTTGCTGATTTAATTCATAAACAGGTTCTAGTTTTAGGAAAGATACAACGGATATGCAAAATATTTTTTGGGAATTCTGAAGAAATAATAATAAAATATGTTTAGAAAATTACAATATACTACAGATAGAGTTTAAATTGGAAAAAATTCGAAGAAACCGATAAATATGAAAAGAGGAAAAGTGAAAAATGGGAAAATTGATTCAAAGGATTTCAAGCTCTAAAAATTATAGAATCTAAAAAAACCAATTCCCATACAAACGGTGATTTTACTAAAAAGGCGTGGAGAAATAATATTAGTAGTAATTGAAGGCAACCGATTTGAATGTCAAAGATGCAAGCATTGTAAACAGAAATAGAATAGAAGGAAAATATGATAATGATGATACGGATTAAGATCCACGTAATTAACGTTCTGGATCAGCTTGGTCGGTCATACCATCTCCATAAAATATATATATATATATATATACTCATTTGTAATTCCATCGCGCGGGCTCGCTTCATCTCAACCGTTAAATGTTGCAAACCCAAATGATTTAACGGACGGCTGAGATGAAATGGGCTCTAATGATTTTATTGCGTTGTGATATTCTTTTCTTGGGTAGTTGGGCCTCGCGAGTACGAAGGTGGTCAAAGCAAACCCACCTCGAATCTGTCGTTATCTATTCCAAGACATCCCGGTGCGTCCCTGTAATTTTGCCTTTCCGCCTTTCCGACACTCCGACTCAGTAGTCCATCGTGTTTCAACATTGCAAGCAAGCGAGAGGCAAGCAAGCGAAGCACGAGTTGCTTCTTCGTTGCGCAGAACTCACGGGATGCTTGCTGATCCAGGATCGATGAGCATCATGTAGCAACCGGGTAGTGAAAAGGGTTGAGAGAGAGAGAGAGAGAGAGAGAGAGAGAGAGATCATTGAGAGGAAAATGAGCGTCTCCCTCACGGTGATGACCTTCAATCTGCTCGATGATCAAGGTGAAGACAGCCCGAATTCATGGTTGAAGAGGAGGGATTTGTGCGTCAGTGTCATCACCAGCTACTCCCCCATCATTCTCTGCACCCAGCAAGGTCAGTGCGTGGTGGCGCGCGCGTATCTTGACTTCTTCTGTTGATTAGTGGATCTGGGTCTCTTTGGTTTTCCATTTCCTTGATATGCTCCACCACGGGAGTTCGTAAATGGGCTACTTGAAAAATGAAGAATAGGCAGCTGCTTTTGTTTGAGATCAGAGTGTTGTTTCTCCCTCCTTGGTTTTTCTTCAGTTTCTGTTCTGGTTGTTGATCTTTGCAGGTGTAAAGTCGCAGCTTGATTATCTCCAGCAGTGCTTGCCTGGTAAATTTCCCATCTCCTATATTCTCAGAGTATTAGATAAGTGAGCCTCACTCTTTTGCTGTTCCTTTCATCCGTTAAGTCGACTAACAATGAGGTTGACGATGAGTTTTGTCGAGTTTTCTGTGAAGGTTGATCGACATGATTGCTTCGTTGGAGCGACATAGTTTGAGCTAGCTGCCTGTTACTTTCTGCATTACTGTCTCAATGTCTTCCGTTGAAGCATGAGGACATGTATCTCGATTCCAATTTACCAATTTCACCAATATTTTATATCTATAAGCATCTGAAGGCTTAATGGAGGAGAAAGCAGAGTAGGAGGTTGAATAGAAAGCTAAAAGAATGAGATTTTGATATTTCTCCTGATTCACGGATGGGAAGGAAGGATTTGAATGTTTGGTCGGTTGAACA
The DNA here is from genome assembly GCA_019149425.1 of Psidium friedrichsthalianum. Taxonomy (NCBI): domain Eukaryota; kingdom Viridiplantae; phylum Streptophyta; class Magnoliopsida; order Myrtales; family Myrtaceae; genus Psidium; species Psidium friedrichsthalianum. Next base: position 7,510 of record JAGVVM010004850.1, on the reverse strand, counting down.
TATAGAGTGCGATCTAGTCAGGTGATATTTTGATCATAATCTGCATATTGTAGATGATATATCCCTTAAAAGCGGTCATGTGTCACCAATAGACCTTTTAGCTCCAATGATCAGAATCATTCCTCCAAGCTTTAAACACAAATCAATATTGTAGTACATTTGTAGATGGTCCGGGTTGTTGTATAGGTATGATCCAAGTTGCACATGCCATGCCCTACATAATTGGAATTTGCCGTCTACGAAATGTTAATGTTATAGCCCATCATTTAAAAAGCTTCTAGACTGCTTGTGAATGCACTGGTTCACGGATATAATGGACAGGTTATGATCAGTTTGGAATCTCAAGAAAAGGGCCCCAAGACACCACAGATGAGCATTGCACTATTTTCTACGACAAGGAGAAGGTACTAATTTCTTCCTCTTCTAATCACACCATCAGTACATGATTGTTCGGATTTTTGTAGCTTCTTACCTGTCTTTTTTTTCCCATCATTAAAGGTAGAGCTACTAGAAGGTGGAACTTTTTGGTTGTCAGAGTCGCCTTCTGTTCCTGGAAGCATATCCTGGGGTTCCGAGGTTCCTTGTATTGCAACATGGGCGATATCCTTCTCATAATGTACTTCTATTTTGACTGTCGGTCTTCTTCCTCCTTTGATATTTGCTTGACAAGTGAAAGATGGAATGTTATTGAATGAATGAAGAAAAGGCGTTTCCTTGACGTGGTGCCCCCACACATTCCAATTGAAAGGCGTTGAGCCTCCAGGTTTTTCCTTTCAGATAGTAAATACAAACATGGATGAACTGAGCGCACGTGCCCGTAGGAGAGGCGCATTGCTCACTTGGCAACATATTGCGTCTTCACCTCCTAGCTTGCCAGTTGTGTATTGCGGAGGATTCAATACTCAAAAGGAATCAACCACGGGGCGTTTTCTTCTTGGAAGATCGAGGTACCATTGATATATGGTGCATTGATTTAGGCAATGCTTGTCATGTGCGTGTCTCTTCCTTCACTAGCAAAAGCTTGACGCTATGGCTAGCACTAGCTGTGTAGAAATGTGTCTACAGAAATGGGAAGTGCCTTGATTGTCCTCTTCTAACTTCTGAGCTTGAGTCTTCATTGGGTATTAAGAAGTGACGCCATGTTGAGAATCTCTGAAGCCTAAGCTCAATACCATCAGATCCTTTCTTAATAAACAACCATAGTTTTGAGGTCAAAATTCCTGCTCCAATCATTTTTCTTCCTTTAACAACAAAAGCGTAGTTCGTGTGATATGCCTTTACTGAGTTCTTTGGACAGATGGCAATATGTCTGATGCTTGCTGCTCCATATATGAATGAACAAAATTTTCTTTGCATAGCATTGGAGTTTGCTTCAAATTCTTTTAGCGATTGAACAGGTGCAATTTTGGTTCCCTTTAATGATGACAACTTTTGATGGTTTCTTTCTACTTGCTGCAGAGAGCATGGTGTAGTAGGAGATATGCGGGATGCATGGTTTAATGCACGAGTGAGGAAGAACGTTCCTCTTGTTCGCACTTACCATGGATTTAGAGGTATAATTTTTGGTTCTCAAGTGAAAAAGGGGCAGAGTCCTTGCACATTGCAAGTGAGTTTGTGGTTGTTTTCAACTAATTTCATCTTCGCCTATTAGGTGACAAGCAGGGAACCCTTGAGTACATCAAATTGATCTTCAGGGCGCTCTGCCTCTGCTGGGATCGCCAAACTCAGGATCTACACATAGACTGGATTCTTTTCCGTGGTAGATCTCTCGTACCAGTTTCTTGTGAAGTGGTCAATGATAACATTGATGAATGCTATCCATCATCCCACTATCCCATATTTGCCGAGTTTATGCTGCCTCGTAATGTGAGGATGTTTGAACCTCCTGCACAAGAAGACTTATAGTCCCTATATTCAGTGGTTGAACTCTGTTTCTACCTTTCTGACTTTCTTGAATTCCATTATTGTCGTCATTTTTTTGGGTGAGGTCATTTTCTTCAGCGGCATTGTTTATTTAGAGGGTATCAGAACAGCCAAGTTGTCAAATTAGATGACTGTACATCTTGTAAACTTAAATAGATGCAATGCAAGTCTTTTAACAAAAGGGGCTGGATGAACTTCACTCACTTTACTTCAGGGCAGCTGGTGAGAAGTTGTCAACTTGAGCTCACCCAAAATACACCGCGGGTTCTCGCTTATTCACCTGATGAATAGTGCAAAAGTAGAGATGTTTATGAATAGAGTGAAGTTTATGACGAAGTGCTGTATCTAGCAAGCCTAGTTAGATGCTACTAGTCTGTCTGGAGAGTTGAACTAATCATTAAACTGAACTCATTTGAAGTTTCCATTTTAGATAGTTGGGTTGATCAAGCGTGAGATTATAATGTGTGTTGTTTACTCCTCTATCCCATATATTGAACTTACTAGGAAATATGTTCATTACAACACCACCCTTAAGTTCATGTGTCGCGCAAAGGCAAATGAAATTAATGGCTACTGAAGTTACCAACGAACTGAAAAGTTGAAATGCATCGACGGTTTTAGGACATTTGCAACTCCTTTCATGTTTGATATCAATTACTGGGACCAACAGCCTTATCGTGAACGCCTTGTGATGGAGTGAACAACATGCTATTCTCTGTTGGGAAGCTCTTCAGGTGCTTGTAGTCCAAGGAAGTCATTCCCAGTGAATTTAGCATGTTCTTTGGGTTCTAACTTGTGATGTGTCGGAAGAAGTGGCAACGCCTATGCAATGTGCATGGCTTCTGGTTCCATTTGTAGAAACCGCGATTGCTGGAAAACAAATACATTCGTTACTAAACATCTTCTAATATCTCAATTTGTGAACTGCGTTAGTAGGTGATGAGCCATTTTATGTAGCTTCATCAATAGAGATAGTGATTATGATGAACTCGAAACATAACTTCCAATTCATGTACCCAAAACCGGTTGATTATCTGAAGGGCACTTTCATGCATTTTCGTAACTCCCTAGTAAAGGAGGAGCCTTTTGTGCATGCTCATTGCCCAAATAGAACAAGTGGAGCCTTTTGTGCATACTCATTTCCCAAATAGAACAAGCCACAGCGATGAAGGTCGAAAGCTTGGCCTTGAGTTTCGGAGTATGAATATATCTCAGGGCAAGGAGTGCACAAAATCACCTCTCTAAAGCAGATTGTACAGATAAAATGAACACTTTCATCGAGTCTTAAGTCAAAAAAGAAAAGCCTACGATACCTAACAAAGACTAATTCCTCTAAGCTGTTGACATTTTGCCCAAATCATAGAAGATCCTAGCGTCCTGCACGATCACTTACACAGATATTGAGGACGATTTATGCAATTAGCTTATGCTTCTCCCCATTCATGGTTTTCGCTCACTGTGGTATTTCGCATCGCGTACACATCAAACTTGGTTACGCGTCACTTCTTTTCTCATACGGCAAGTACAAGGTCGTTCATTTCGCGAAGCCCAAGAAGTTCCAATTTCTGGCCGTCGCATCTTTATTTAACTGCGTTGAAAATTTCAAGTATGAAGGACAGTCATGTCATGACCACACTTTGTGATTTTCCTTTCTGACAATGGAATCAAGTCTTACACCGACCTAAGGTACAGAACTCTGCAAATGCCTGCGCGGCTGCGCATTATAGCGCACGGGCAACAAGCTTCCATTTTCTTTAGGCTTGATCGAAACCAAGCCCCAAACAAATAGATAGCTCTGATTCCAGATCGAAAGACGGGATAGAAACTAACTTCAATCGGCAATCCATTAGATACAACGCCAAGCTATAACTTAGGAAAGCATGCATCATCTTAAGCCTTCTGAACAAATAAAATCAGATACACAATGAGCATCGCCTTTTAATCAAGTTGTTATTGTACAAGAAAACTAATCTGCATCTTCGGCAGTGAAGTCAGGTTCGGGAGGCTTCTGCAGTTTCACCAAATCTCTCGCACTCTTGGCATTCCGATTCCGATGAACTCCGCGGAGTGCATTTGCTGCGAATCTGGAAGCTAAGAAGGTTGCACCGATGCTATAAGAACCAGCAGTACCGGCCTTTTTGCATGTCCCATCAGACTCTTCAACTTCTTCCTCCTCCTCCTCCTTTCGGCGCAGTTCCATACTCTTCCTCTTGGAGTATCGCCGCCATGCTGCCTGAATAAAGCAAGCAGCCCAAGTCCTCCATTGCTGTGAATAGAACCGGAACGTGTGCTGAACCTGCCTACTATGGAGCCGACGAAATTGACTAGCCACAAACTTCAGCTCCTCAGCTACTAGGGCAAAGGCCTCTACTTCAGTTATTGCCTTGACAGTTCGCGTGGAGGATGGGAGGTTGGAGCCAGACTTGGGATCTAGGGCCCATGTTAGCAACTCCTCACCGCAGAAATCCCCTTCTTTAAGCAAGCTGCGATTGAAAAAACCACTCCTGCCACCATCTGTGGTTACACTCTCAAGGCGGCCACGAATTATAAAGAGCATCTCGTCAACAGGATCCCCTCCCGAACTATGTACGTGCTTTCGGTAAATAAGCTGGGCTTGAGTCGCTCGCAAATTGCATCAAGGAGTCTTTCATCCATATTCTCGAAGAGAGGAACCTAAAAAGTAGGCAAAGCAATAAATTGTATGGAAATATGAGACAAACGGGATAAGATTTTCATTCAATCCACCTGGATAAGATGAAAATAAACACTCCTAACAGTTTTGCCACCCTATATGATGGAATAGTTCGTCAATTAGCAGATGGGTAAGACACGGTAAAAGATATAGTTTCCAAAGATATTGTGTCATTCCACTCATTTCGGGGCTCATTTACAAATATAAACAAATGAGGACCCCAAAATTATGTGCGGTATGAGTAAGGTGAATCAACTGCAATTTACGATGCATAACAACATATTCTACCGTGCAATACAGCATATTTTGAGCCCCAAATGTTCTGGTAACTGAGACACAAGTAGCAGCAAATAATGTAACGACCACCTAAATGCATTACTGCACTACATATATGAATGGAAGTAGCAAAAAAGTTTAAAATATCTTACCCTCCTAACAAGAGCCAGACAAAGATGGCGTTTGATATCTCTCCTGAGATCCTTTGGTAGACTTTGAACCAACGCTTCTTCGTCCACCCCTCTTGTCTCCAACCACTTATACTGGTCATAGCGTCTAACTCGTTCCTTGAGATCTGGTGGTAGCAGTCGATGATGCATCCACTGTTCTGAATCACGCCTCTTGACTCTCATCTCTTCAAGCCGGATGGTAAGGGATTGAAGATAGGTCTGTCACAATAAAAACAACTCACAATATGAGCATGTTGAAGAATTTGAAACAATATCAAAGTTCCGATCTTTCTTGAAATATTTTTGTCTCCACCACAATTGTAGGAGTGTAAGTGAGTACTCGAACTCGGCATCATTCCTTTCGAGTTCAAGTAGCTCAAGTACTATAGTGAGTCGAGCTCAAAATTAAAATACTTGACTAGAGTAGCTTGCGATCCTAATTGAGTAATTGTATTTTAGATATTTTACTTACCTAATACATTGATAAATGGCAAAAAGACACCTGGAATACCAATTTTGTGTCTGACGCGCACTTTGGTGCCAATACTTTTTTTTGGATCACGTAAGTACAAAATCAGAGAAAAAACGATCACTTTAGTACTAATAGCAAGAAATTCCAGCCAAACTAATTACGTCATTAGTTAGTTTATTTTTAACATTACGTGGCAATTTTTAAAAAAAATTCAGGCCACATGGCATCCACGTGGACTTTTAAACATAAAAATAAGTAAATTTTTTAAAAAAAACTAAAACTAAACAGAAAAACAAGTTTAAAAAATCAAAAAAAGAAAAAAAGAAATTGCAGTTTGCGGCGGCAAGGGATGTCCCACCCTTGCTTGGATGGGCAAGGTGGGTCGCTGCCCAAGTCTCGCCGGGGTCGCCGAATCCTGGCTGTGGCTCACGGAGACCGGCCTCGCCCAGCAATGGCTCGGCCTCGCTGTGGTTTGCGTGGCCTCAGCCAGCCACGGCCAGGCCTCAGCAACCACAAACCCTCGCTGGTGGCCGGCCAAGGGTGGGGCTTCGGCACATGAGGGCTGTGCAAGCCTCGCCGCCTGCAACCTTAAAGTTCTATTTTTTTTTTTTTGTTATTTATTATTTTTTAGCTTATCTTTAATTTTTCATATGATGTGGAATTTTTTTATTGATTTTTAGCCTGTTTTTTTTGCTGACTAGATGCTTCGGCAAGCCACATAGATGCTACGTATGAAATCCGGCAAAAGCTCACTGAGTTGGCACTGAAATAACCGTTTTCAAAAAAAATTAGTAATTAGTGATCCAAAAAAAAATATTGGCATTAAATTCAGCGTCGTACAACAAATATTGACACTTGCAAGTGTTCTTTTGCCATTGTGAATATAAACAAGGCATAGGTTCAATTTTCAAAGCATAGTATATATACAAAATTCAAGATCAAGCACAGGCTCGACCTTGAGTTTGATTGGAATTTCAACTAAAACTTGTGACCTAAAGAGGCAGTTTGGACCATTGAAAATTTACTCAAGTCTAGCTCAAGCTTGGAAAAATCAAGTTAAAGTTGATTATCGACCTTGGAATTATTCAGTTGAATCCAGCTCAAGTATTAAACTATGTCGACTCAACTCATTACACTACTACACACAAGTCCAGCAACTCAGGAAGGATATCTTTTTCTCATGGGAAAAGCAAAGAAGATAACTACCTTTTCCAATTCTTTCATGACTCACTTAGAAATACTCCTGAATGAGCAATGTGAATATAGTGTTGGCACATCACATGAATTAGCGGAAGGAACGCAAGTTAAATTGTCGCTATGAGATATTACTTTGCTGGGCATTGGGTATAGCAAAATTAAAGTTGCCTTCTATAGGTATCTTGTCTATTTAAACCTCCTGCGTCCTGTGTCCTTGAATAAACAAAGCTTCATATCCTAGCTAGGTACCATTATGGGACGCTGTTAATCCTATTTACCACAGTGCCACTATAACCTGCAAGATCCCCACTAGCGTTCTTTAACTGTTGAAACCCATTCTGAAATTGTTTCAGGCAAATGAGCTGATTACTCTCTCTCTCCACACTATCAGACAAACAAAAGAGTGTTATTGTTAGTGGGTATTAAAGCGGTGGAGTGTTTCTGCCCCATCTTTTGTGGTAATGGTTTCTGGCATAAAAGCTAGAAGACTAGAAGAACAGAGTCTTGTTACCCTACTTTTGACTAATTAGCTTATGAATTTTTCATCTGAAAATTTTGTAGCAATTTTTAAAGAATTGCAAACCATGATAGCCTGACTTTAGTGAATGCAACTAAAGTCAGATCAAGCTTTGCACTATGGTCTGACAATTCAAGTGCTTAGGAGGATACGTTGCCAAGTGTTCCCCCCAACCCCCCATCAATGACCGCTCCTTTGACCGCTGTGTTGGTCACTCAGAGGATATATTACTGCTCTTGTCGCACCCTTAGAATGAACAAGCC
>JAGVVM010004849.1:0-23687 GCA_019149425.1 Psidium friedrichsthalianum | reverse complement strand
TTTTTTATGTTTTTACTTTTTTCCTTGTTTGTCTAAGTTTGTGTTTTTTTATTTTTTCCTTTGTTTTTTTTTTTTACTTTTTTTTTTTTTTTTGGGTTTCTTTTGTTTTGTGTTTATTACTGCTTTTTTGTAGTTCCTCTCGCCATTTTGTCCATGTCATATAGGTACCTCGGGCTCTCCTTATCTCTCCGCTCTTTCCCGCGTAAACACGCATCAAGGCCCTCCATCTCGCCGCTCATGCCATGCACATGCCTCAATCATTCCATCACATAGCCACACAGTAACAATATCAAAAACTCGAACCAGGCATGATGATTTACATTAAGATAATTCATGGAATATGATGGCACAACATGGCAGACAAGCAAGAGAAAGTTCTCCATGTAATCTTGATAAACATGGATCAAACTACCAAATACATCCAAACTTCACGTGACGTACCAACCACAAGGTTCAAATATGCTTCATTTTGATCTAGAAATGCATCAACCGGACTTGAATACACTATCGCCAAATTAAATACGAACATACCTTGTTAACAGTAAAATACTTCATGAACAATATTTAACTCACATGAACGCGGTAACGATCAAATTCTCAATAAAGGGCTCAAAAGCACGTGAAGCCTACCTTGTTTATTTGAGCCCTAAAATAGCCGACCTTCTCACTAATCACCCATATACACAAATTCACTCACTTAAACCATCTCAATTAGACCGTGAACCGTAACTCGGCGACGTGAACAGTACCCATGAAACCCACCAAGCAGTCTGCTCAACGTATCGGAACAAGTTACTACAAACTCCGTCTAAGTTCCAACCTTTTTTTAAAACTAACCAAGTATCTTGATCTAATCTACATATATAAACCATTCCTAGTGTCACGCCCTGCCCCTCCGAGGCGACCACGCACAAGACCTCAGATTCCGCGAGCTCGTCGAATGCCCAACTGGACCTGCGACTCGCCCAGGAAAAACATTGCGGCCAGACGACGGCTTAACGAAACGCAAGCGAAAGCGTCTACTCAACTCCCGACAAACAAGCATGCAGGTAGATAGCTGACAGTAGCCAATTCAAAGTTATAAACATTATAACTTGATTATAAATAAGGGCACCATGAACAAACTAACATATTATATATATATATATTATATATATATAATATATTTATATATACACACAAGAGACTAGTTAGGTACAGCACCAATGTACAGGCTACCAAAGAAAAACTTGCCCCTGCGATCACACGCTCCAAAAGTCACAGGGTCTACCACCCCGTACTCGTCCCGCTCTGTACCTCTATGTCCAAGCCCGTGATAGCCCGCTAAAAAGCTAAGGCTCCTCTCTCGTACCAGGCCTTGAACCTCAGGGGCTCCAAGAACTTTCCACCCTCGTCAACCCATACTATACATTCTACTCGCTTATACACAGTATCACCGGGCTATGGTGTATAGGGATTCCATCTCTCTATCTCCTTAAGTTCTCCCAAAAAGCACTCCCAAATTCTCCATTGCTAAGCTGCGCGATCTGAAAGGCGATCAGCCGCAAGTGAGTCTAATGACTCAGCGAGTAAACATACAGATAAAACAGATGGTCATGCGTATGTGAATAAGATCAAACAGGCACAATACGAATAGATACCTCATACTACATCAAAATCATTCAATATAGTCTATCGACTCACGCAGTTCAATGTCGAATCTAAACACACTACACGCAAGGTACGCTATCTCAGAGTTATATTAATTCATTCTTGTCTCCACAGTTCTCACGCCTGCGCATAAAGCGCCACAGGCCGTGCCTCGAGCCCACGCATAAAGCGTTCACAGGCTGGCGCCTTATCTCTCCAGCTACCCCGTACCGTGCACGCTCAGGCGCCCTCAGCCAAGCGAAGAAACTGCAAGCCGGAACTGCGACACCACCCGTCTCTGTACCGATCTCATCGGCGAGCCATTCTCACCTTTATCGCTCCAATTCTCGTGCCGGTCCCGTCGGCCGAGCACAAATGATCTTAACTCGAACGACTTGCCAATCTCATATATCGTGCTAGACAACTCAGCATACTCATTTAATGCTTTCAAATGCATAATTTCAAGCACGACAGTCATTAGTCAGGCAATCAGTCATAAACAATCGACAATGTATCACTAAGCAAACCAGCCAACTCAGTGTCGTTCTCATAACTTACTAACACTCGTGGAAACCAGCTTTGATACAAAGGAATTTCACCTCTAATTCACGTCGAACAAATCGCGAATTAACCATGATATACACGCATGTACACAATGAAGGTATTGGTGCCGATTAATCCCGTATTTCTAACTTTTAGTCTACAATAAATCATCTAGGTCTCCCACGTGCACCATATTCTGTTCGGTCACCCTGTGCACCTCAGTATACTCATATTTTTGTTCCCAATTAGTCACAACAGAACAGCAAGTTTATAAGCAGAAATTCCAGCAGACTACACTTGAAACAGAACCGGTTTTGATGCTCTATTCACAACGAAACAAAACAACAACTCCTTTCTATTCGGTCACCTAATACCCTCACACAATTCACCTAATTTCAGAAAGCAAAACCAATCAACAAACAAAACAGAAATGATCCAAGTTCCAGCAAAATCGGTGCAAGATCATCCTTGCATTCCTCAACCAACTAGCCCCAATTTTCATTATTCACGAACTAAATGACCTTAATCATTCTACTACATGTCTAGTATGTTTACTCACCTCAATCAAGCTTGGACAGCACAACTCAAGGCAGAAATCAGCTGAAAAAAAAATCAGAGCCAAACCATAATCAAAACAGGAAATAGGGTAGACTTCAATCTGGTGCTGCGATTTCTACAAGAGGATTTTCGACGATCCGTTTGAAGATTATCGAAGCTTGAGATGTTACGAGCGCAGGCTAAAACGGAGCTCGGATTCGGTACCAAACGACTTCGAACGGCCCCCGATTTCCTCCGGGCTGCGCGCCGCTGAAACCCGCGAGAACTGAGAGAGATGAAAATGGGAAGCTGGCCAAATGAGGGAGAAAGGGATGGTAATCACGTTACTTTTGCTTCAAACAGGAAGAGAGAGAGGCAAGAGTAGCTGGCCAAGCTTGTCTTGCAGCTAAGGGCAAGCTTGCTCTACAAGCTTGGATGGAAAGTCAATCAACAACCAATCAATGCAAGCCAGTGTCAAGGTGAGTATGGCTGCCAAAGAAGTCAATGGGTAGCCAAGAAGTCAAATGGGAAGCCAATTAGAAGAAGACAAGTGGCGGTATAGGTGGATTAATTGATTTTATTTTTTACGAAGAAACGGGACCCGGCGACTCGACCGGCAGAGCGATTTTTGAAATTGCAAGTTTACAGTGTAAAACGAAGCAACGACTAGACGATCTCAAATCTAATGTCTATCTCTCTAAAACTCACTGATTAATTTCTAAGGAACCGAGAGCGAATTGGGGGCAAAATAGTCATTTTCACTTATCGCCTCCTTCGCGGCGCTCCAAGTTAATTCCAACGCTCTGAAGTCCATACGATGTCCAAATCATTCATTGCAAAACCCTAAGACCTTCGACTGCCCTAAATCAGAAATCCGTTTCGTGGCCAAATTCATTAACTCGTGACTTAGCAAATGCTCAGGGCAACAGGCGGCGGATAGAGATACGCGTATCGACCGTCAGTCCACGTACTTTAAATCCTAATCCCCTTTCTCTTTTGGTTAGCCATCCCGAGGTGATCAATCTCGACTGAGATCCGACTAGTGCGAGCAATGAAATATATCCAATTCTATTTAGATATCTGAAAAAGTATAGATCTAATCTACATGTATAACACCTAGGCCGGGATTAGAGGTTTTGCTTACAAACACGAGCTCGAGAAACAAGGTGGCGACGACAAAGGAGCGCGCGGCACATACGGTGGTCGAGAAGCACATGGTGGTCGGGAAGAGTCACGGGCGGAGGTGGGCTAATCCCTGCGGCTTGGGTAGTTCACACACCTAAAAATGATGGACAAACGGGTCAACGAGGTCTAAGAACCCACGAAACGAGGCCATGAGGCCAGAAGTTCCTCCGGCGGTAGTTCGGCGGACCGTGGCGCACGAAGAGAGAGGGATGATCGGGGAAGAAAACGGGGGATTCAAGGCCAAAGAATGAGGAAACAAGGATCAAGGGAGCTTGCCAAGGTGAGGTGGTGGTCAACCGGCACGGACGGGCGGCAAAGGAGTGCGGCCGAGCGGATGGCGCGAGAACTAGAGGGAGAAGAGAGAGAGAGCTAAAGAGCAAATGAGAGGGAGAGGGGGTTGGTTTCGGCCAAAGTGAGGAAGAGGAGAGGGAGAGAGAGAGAGGGTCATGATATAATGAAGAAGAGACAAAATGGCTACTATTCACACAAGTATAAATAGGTAGGATTTGATGAGGGAGTGGTTGCATGAATTTTTGGGGAGAAATGATGGCTTGACTTGACATTTGGATGATTGATTGACTCTTGACTTGATTGATAGATGATGTGACACAATGGATTGATAGTGACGCGAGTGATGGGAGAACCGACGAAACGCTTTCTCGGGAGGCATGCCAAATACACTGATCGAGCATCGAGCGCGAACGAACTTGGACGAACTATCTCACTAAACTAATGCGCTCTAACAACCACAAATATAATTACCCACGACCTAGGGAGTTTGTTGCAAACCAGGAGCAAACCGGTAAAAATCCAACTTAACATCTTGCTTCACGACATCCCAAATTTGACTGGCCAGACTGACGATCTAACTGTTACAAAATCCAAACCTCAACTATAACATTCATGAGAATTCGATTGTCTAAGATCGAAATTCATTTCGCGATCAAATTAATTAAATAACGACTTTGTCAAATTCTTAGACCAACAAGCAGCTATTTAGGAGTTATGCGTATCAACTGATTAGGTTCACGTACTTTAGAGTCCTATGTAGCCATTCCCCTTCGATTAATCATCTCAGAGTAGCTAATTCTAAGTGAGATTCTACTAGAGCGCATTAATGAAATATATCCGTTCTTTATTGAAAGTCTCGATATTTGGTCGAATTTCTAGACTATCACACCTCCCTACACCATCCCTTCATCCGTCATTTGAGCTCGCCACCAGCAACGATAGCGATGGCCATCGCTCCTTGACCGCGCCTCGTCCTCATCCAGCCCTCCCTACCTTGCTCAAGCTCCTCTCTCTCTCTCTCTCTCTCTCTCTCTCTCTCTCTCTCTCTCTCTCTCTCTCTCTCTCTCTCTCTCTCTCTCTCTCTCTCTCTCTCTCTCTCAAGCCCTCAACCACACGCTACACCAAGTGGAAGAGGCATACCCGAGCTTCGTTCAACCGTAAATCAGCTTTATTTCGTCTCTAAGGCAAGTGAACCTCTAACTCCTATGTTTACTTACTAATTCGTTGTTGAATTGAGAGCAACACATCATTTTGATTTATGTATTTAGAAATAGAATTCATCTGACTTGAACTAGAAAACAAGGTGATTTGCACAATCCATTACTTGAGTTCAAGGCTATAGAGTGTGGGTAAGCTATTTGCATTAATAGATCATGTTGATTTCGTCAAATTGAGCTTCAATTTGTTGTCGCCTAGCTAGGGAAGTTTGACCGAATAGCCTAAAGTGCATATGGTGTGTGGCCAAGAGGTCTAGGGCTTATAGAGTCTTGAAGCATATCAATGGATGTGATTGTATACTTTAATTGGCATATGGAAGTGCAGTGGTATTCAACCAAGCGGCTTAGTGCGCGTATAGGTCGTGTAGTCTATTTGTGGTCATGCTCATGCATTTAGTGTTCGGCCGAGTAGCCTATGATGTGCATGGTATCGTGTGGTTCATTTGTGATTGTAGTGTGTGTCTGACTGGGTGGAATGAAATGCAATTGTGAGCTTGAGATCCTGTGTGATTTGGTGTTGATGTCGAGTCCGTTCATTAAAGAATCTATACATGCGAATGTGAGTGGTTGAGTTCAATCATGATGGTCGTCATTATTAGTGCCCTGTGAGAATGTGAGATTGCATTGAAACTAATAAGGATTGAAATATTGTCATCCAGTGTCCCAACGTGAGAGTGTGTCCAGACGAGTGAGCCTGAGTGGAAATCGAAAAGTCTACAGCCTGAGTCTCATTAGAATGGAGCCCCAGAGTAGGGGAATTGAAGCATATATCTCTCGAATTGAATTGAGGCCTGTGTCCCCCATGATTTCCATGGCCGGTGTCCCATGGACGATGAGCCGGGGTAAAACCAAGAATTGAGGCCTATATCCATCGTTGAAGTTAAAGAAACCTGTATCCCTCTTAAGAAAAGTGATAGTGAAGTGATAATGAAGTGGAAATAAATGGTGTATCAGAGTATTCGTGCGAAGGTTGAGTCACTTGCATGAGTTGTGTGATGTCATCTTAAGTCTTATGCCTATTTAATCTTGATGTCGGGTCCTATTTGATTAAACGATGAATTGCGAGTCAACTTGTGAGTTATTTGTTTCACTGTTGAGCTTTTTATCTCACTCTTGTAGTTGAAATGTTTTTCGGATAATTTCGTATGTCGATCCCTCTCGCTGTCCCTATCCTATGTTATGGTGCATCAGTGGAGTTTGAACATGGTTGGGAAGAGTATTGTGATCCCGAGTTTCTAGGCAATGAGTTTCAACTTTTGATTTCAATACTCTGAGTTGACATGGGAGTGCCTAATGGGATGATCCCACCCCATTCTATAGCGCTGTTCAGGAGGGAGCCTCCTGACCATCTATTTGGGTCGTTACCTCTAGTGACTTCTGACAATGATAATGATGATGGAGCAAAGTAGTGGTAGTGGTGAAGAAACTAGGGAAGGACTGAGGTGTACATGAAGGTTTTTGATGATAAGCATAGCAACAGACACTTTTTGACTGAACCGTAGAGTGGAACGCTAAGAACATGGATGAGGTAGTAGGAGGTAGACTTGGAGTAGTGGTGAAGTTGTCTTTTGATACCTTCCCCAGGCATTTGTCTAAAATACTTGAATGTATGATACAAATTAAACTGGGATACGATATATATATATATATATATATATATAGGTATGCAAGTAAGTTTAAACAAGTTGTTTGTTGCCGTGACATAATGCGCTTGTATGACGGGCATGTTTATAACCGCATATATATATATATACGGCCAACCTTGATGGGTGCGCTTGTCGTGGCTTCGATGAGGATTGTTAAGAGATTTTTCACTACACTTCATGCATACACCCTCTATTGCCTATTAATATCATATTAAAATAGAAACCAAAAAGGGGGTAGCAAGCCTAGGTTGTTACAGCTGCGTATAGTAACCATTTTGATTTTGTGATTCTGTTTCTTAGAACAAAAAAAGATTAGAATTATATTTAGCAGCATAAACGATTTTGATTTTGATTATGTTTTCGCAAGCAATTTTGGAGTAAAAAAAAAAACAAAAAAAAGTTGTTCTAAAAAAAGAATTACTATTTAGAATCACAAAACAAAATGAAGTATTACATATCTTATTTTTCTCTTTTAGTTTTCTCGTCACTTTTTCCTCAACTTAAAATAGAACAACGCTTCACTTCAAAAAAATAAATAAATAAATGAGATAATAAAAATAAAATAAAGTAATTAAAAAATTGAAAAATTGAAAAAAAATTCTAAAAAATGAGAAAATTTTGAGAAAATCCCCAAGAATAGAAGAGGCTTAGATTAGGCTAATTTGACCCCTTTTTCATAAATTTGGACCTAGATTGCCTATATTTCATAAATTTTGTTCTTTTTTAGGAAACACATAAACACATTTGAAATCCGAACAAAGCCCTAAGTGTGCGGATTTAATAATGCGATTTCTCGATGCCATGATCCTTAATTGTGCACTTGATTTTATTAGTTGTGATTTGCCTAAGTTTATGTATTTTAGACTTAGTCTAGGTTTAGAAAATTTTGAAAAAAGACAAAAATAACCAGCGTAAATACTTAACAAGCTCTCATTCTTATGTTTTGGATGAATTAAAATTGAAATTTGATTTTCTAGAACCAAAAATGCGCACTAATGCAGGGCAGTGAATGCATTTTCCTTGTAGAAATGAAATGTCACTCATGTCGATTGTCCGCCCCTCAAAAGAATTGAATGAAAAATAAATGGCGAAATAACTCATGATGATTCTTGATATTTATTTTTACATTTCAATATGCAATATGTTATATAAGAGAATCAATTTGAATTAATCTTCGATAATTTGAAATGTATGATGAAATTTCACAAGTAACTACGCAATTATTTGACTTAAATGATAAAAATTGAGAAGAGAAATTGTTGCCGGAAATAAAAATTATGTGCAGTTACCAAACGCATTTTTATTTCAAGAACAAAAATTCTATGCAGTTACCAAATGCATTTTAATTCTGTAAAAATTATCTAAGGAACATAATCATAAAAAGTCATTTTAATCAGAATCACTTTTTAGAACCAGAATGGTTACCATATGCAGCCTACACCCCACCAGAGAAAATATGTTCGAGCAAAAAGTCATTGATGATGCTCTTTTCCCCTTTTGCAACTAATAGATGGAAACAATGGAACACCTCTACCTTCTCTATCCATGGACTAAATCTGTTAGGGCCATCCTATAATCAACCTTCAAATATTAGCAACAGAAGTGTCAAGAATTGATAGATGGCTTGAAGAGCAACTAAAAAGACAAAGTAAATCCCCACCGATTGAGGAAATCACAGCTCTTCTCTGGATAATCTAGAAAGCTCGCTTCAACCTTGCATTCAAAGGAAAAAGCCTTAACCATGAAACCCTCATTGAATCAGCAAAAGTTTTGCTTTATAGTTTCACAAGATGGAACAAAGAAAGCGAAAAAATTGAGAGGAATCGAACTCACCCACCATCAGTTTGGATCTTGCCGAAGAATTGAGCCTAGAAGATAAACATCGATGGGTCCTTCGATGTTGGGAGTCATGTCACAACCATCGCTGGCGTCCTCCGAGACGAATCGAGTGTGATGCTTAAAGGATTCGCAACAAAAATTCAAGCTTTATCGCATCTACAAATTGAAGTGAAGGCTCTCGTGGAGGCGCTAAAAACTTTCAGATCTAGAAGTGAGAACGAGATGTACTTAGATTCTAATAGCAAAGTCTTGGTGGATGCTCTACTTGAAAGAGGTACGACCCATTGGGAAATATAGGCTATTATTCTTGAGGCCTAAACCCATCTTCGTAATTTTCAAAACCTATCCATGGCCTACTGTGGAAGGTCTACAAATCAGGTTACTGACTGGATCTCTAAGATTCTCCGTTTGAATTCTCTTCCTGCTTCTTGGTTATCTAATACCCCCAAACTTTATGGGATTTTCTTTGTTGTGACACCCCTACGTTGAGCCTTGTCTCTTTTGAACTCTTGATTATAAATAAAGGAAGTTTGTTTTTGACCAAAAAAAAAACTCTAAGATTGCGAATTTGATGGAACATGAGAATTTTATCGTTGACATTGACCGGTCAGGGGTGCTCAATATTGATCCGTTCGAATCGACTAATTTCTTTTTATCCTGCAATTAGATTGGTTTCAATTCGAGTTGGATTGAACCGAACTCAGCATTCAGATCGAGGATGAGGAACTTGCCCAATGCTCATCGTCATGCAATCCCACTCATGGTCGGGGACAAAGCTTGATGGGCTTAAAGCCCATCATCAATCCATGATGTTGCCCAAAGATTTTTTGGCACCACCATCAAGAAAAGAGTGAGAGGGTCGGTGGCAAATTCTTGCCTAGATCAACTTCATGAGACCTACGTGAGCTTCACAAATGCTCGACCGATGGTCAGACTTAAGAAATCCCCATGCAAGATCATTAGGCACATGCTAAAGGATGCGATTTAAAAACACGTAATCCCCTCATTGTAGTAACAAAACATTTGTCAAATATAGGTTAAGTGATTGAAACGAGCCAATTACAATAATTACATCTATAATCTAATCCTCATCCACTTGTTTTTTCGATGGCCATTATCAAGTAGTACAATCGATGTACCAATTCCTTACCCCATTAAGGCAAAACCAATTCACCATTGAAGGGAATAAGTACATCACAAGTATCATAACTTTTATATAGCACTCACTTTTTTTTATAGAAAAATAGTTACCACTTTCATTCATGAAATTGCAATGTTATCATAAGAGTTGTCACAATCTAAGCTCAAAAGAGTACTAAGGTAGGGAGGCGGCTTTAGGAGCCACTTTGGGTGGAGGGAGTTCGAAAGGTAGGCCTTAGCCACCCAATCCGCCGCTTGGTTAGCCTTTCAGGGACAGTGGGCTAAGAAGACCCACTTCATTCGGTTGAGCAAGGCCTTAGAGTCTTTAATAATCTCGAACACATCCCATGGGCTGTCTTCCTGGCCCAACACCCACTATACGATGGGTAAACAGTCACTTTCCATCTGCACTGTATGATCTTCACTTCTAGATATCCCAAGATGTGCAGAAAATCTAACGCAACATACTTCCTCTAGAAACTTTAGACCATCTCTCACAGCGATGGCTTCAATGGCTCTAGCAGATTGCGCACGAAACTTCCTCACAAATCCAGACTCCAGCAAGCCGAAAGAGTTCCGAAGGATGCCTGCAACCGCAGCTTCACCTGATTTGCTGCTCCATGATGAATCAACACTTAGCTTCAGACTCCCCCGTTGCGGCAGACACCAGCGGGCAGGTAACAAGTTCTGTTTCTCATATCTACTAAGTCCTTTATAGTTCCAACTTTTGAACAAATCGTAGGAGCTTATCGCTTCATCTACTATATTCCAGGGCCTAGGAGCTCGCTTCTAGAACACCCGGGTGTTTCGTGCCTTCCAAATCGCCCATAGTAGCTTTGTTAGCAGTGATTTAGGAGGGAGGCTTCGAACGGAGGGAGATTGATGCTAGCGTTGAGGTTGTCCATGAACCACTTTTCTATTCTCGAAATTCTGGTAGGGTTTGTGTCAAAATTGATTCTTGGATCTGACTAGACAGTTTTTGTCCATTCACATAGCAGGAGTAGGTGCTCGGGTGTTTCTGGAGCTTGGCTGCATATGGGACAAAGGGGATCTGGGGCCATATTCCTCCAGAACAGATTATTTCTTGTCGGTACGGCATTATTGTAGGTACTCCACAAAAAGAAACAGACTTTTTGTGAGTTTGGATCTGCCAAAGTTTCGTCCATAGGTTCCTCGAGGTGGTATAGGATGTAGATGTCTGTGCTACTTGGTATCCTGTTGTTGCTACTTGGATCTTGTTATATCCTACGTTTACTGTGTATTCCCCTGTCTTGTTTCCAATCCACATAAGTCTGTCCTCTATAAGATTTTCACTGAGTGGGATCGCAAGAATTTCCTTGCTCATATCTTCGCTATACATCTTAGTTATTTCTTGATAGTTCCAAGTGTGTTTCTCATGATTTATTAGATCCATGACCAACCTTGGTTCTATAGTGTTCACTGGGCCTTCAAAAATTCCAGAGGGGAGCCACTTGTCTTCTCTAATCTTTATCCTTCTGTCGTCCCTTACAACCCATCTCAGCTCAAATGCGATAGCATCTCTACCAGCTAGCAAGCTTTGACATCCCCATGGTGGGCGGTTTCCCTTCTTAGCTTTCCATACATCACCTTCCGGGAAGTAAATTCAACTCAAAGTCTTACCCCATAGTGAATTGGGAGCCTACGCCAGATGCCATGCTTGTTTGCCCAGCATGGCAAGGTTGAAAGTGATCAAGTCTTTAAAACCTAGTCCCCCCTTATCCTTCCCTGCCTTTAAGTGATCCTATTTTCTCCAATGAATTCCTTCTTTATTTGCATTTTGCTTCCACCAAAAGGAAACTATTTTCTTCTCTATAACTCTACAAATTGAGATTAGTAGTTTGAAAATGGACATGGCATACTGCGGCAATGCTTGGACCACCATTTTTATGAGGATCTCCTTTCCAGCTTTCAATATCAACTTCTTTTTCCACCCCTCCAGCTTTGAATTAACCTAGCAAACACCTAGTTGAACATATCTTTTTTAGTGCGACCCCAGTCCGATGGGATTCCTAGATACTTAACTGTTTTCTCAAGGATAAGAACTCTTAATTCCTCCACCAAATTCTTTCTAAGGATGTCAGGACAGCCTTTGCTGAAATAAATACCCGATTTGTTCTAGTTTATGGCTTGTCCCGATGCGTAGCAGTATTGGTTCAAGACATTAGACACATTCTAACATTCTCTCAAAGCTCCATCAAGGAAGAAAATAGCATCATCTACAAACAGCAAGTGAGATAGGGATGGGCACCTACTATTCAGCTTGATACCTTTAACCATGCTGTCCTCCACAGCCTCGTTCATCAAGGATGAAAGTGAGTTTGCCATGATAATAAAGAGGTAAGGTGATAGAGGGTCGCCTTGTTTGACCCCCCTAGGGGGCTTAAAGGGATTTAGAGATTTGCCATTCATTCGAATGTTTAAGGTCACCGTAGAGATGCAATAACTGATTAGCTAAACCCATTTCTCGCAAGAGCCCTTCTTTCTCATAGAAGCACTCAAAAATCCCATTTCACTCTATCGTATGCCTTCTACATGTCCATTTTCAGCACTACTTGGAACTTCTTTTCCTTTTTCCTAACTCTCAGTTGGTGCAGTACTTCCTGTACCATGAGAATATTGTGTTGAATTTGCCTCCTGCAAACAAAGGCACTCTGTTCAGCAGCTGTCAGATCTGTGAGCCATGGTTTTAGTCCATTCGCGAGCACTTTGGAGATGATTTTGTCACTAAAATTGCACAAGCTTATTGGCCTGAATTGGGAGATGTTCTGGGGGTGAGCCACCTAGGAATCAGCACTATATGTGTTAAGTTCAGGGTAGGGTCGAAGGTGTCGAAAGAGAAAAAGTCCTCAACTAAATGACACACATCCATTGAATATTCTCCCAGTGCTGTTGGTATAACTGACCATTTAGTCCATCCAGCCCTGGTTGCTTTTATGGCCCCCATTTGAAATACAGCAGCTCGAACTTCCTCCATAGTTACTCTTTTTACCAAGGCTTGGTTCATTTCTTCTTTTGCTAGTACCGGACATTGATCCAGAACTGGTTTGAAGTTTTTGTCCCCTGCAGATTCACACAGAGCCTAGAAGAAGGAGTTAACATGGGTCTTTAACACCTCAGGATTCCTACACCATGTCTCCTCCAATTTTAGCATAGAAATTCTATTACGTTGCCTACATTGAATCATGGTAATGTGGAAATATCTTGTGTTTCTATCTCCCCACTTCAGCCACCCATAACTTTTTTCATTCATTTGAATGCCATAATTTTAAAAAATCGTTCACTTGAGTGCCACTTCAGCTTTTTTGGTTGCAACGTCAACTTTTTCAACTACCACATTAGCTTTTTTCGATGTCCAGTTAGCTTTGTTAGTTACCACATCAGTTTTTTCGGTGTCCACATAAGTAATGGCACTCAAGTGGTTGATTTTTAAATTTTATAGCAATCAAGTGAACGAAAAAAAAAGTTAGACACTCGTACTTATCCCCATCAAAATTTTGACTTTACTATTAAGTTTCTTCTTTGAAATTTAGCGACTCGAGGAATTTTATTTTTGCTTAACACGAGGCAACCAAAATCTCTCGAAACTTACAAATGTTAATATGTGGATGTGCAAACAATCTTCTAGTCTAAATGATATTTTAAGGGTCAACAGAAAAGTCAAAAGTATAAACAGAAAAAACAGTCATTTAATCACGCCAAATCCGTTAATTCGATTAATTAAATTTTTTTGTTTCTTCCTGTTATTTTTCCCTCAAGTTTAAAAATGAAAGAAGTACTTTAAATTTGGAAGATCAAGGAAATGCATAAATTTATTATATATATTTCAAGATTTATGTATATTTTAAAATATGGTAGGTAATTTTGTTAATTAAAAGTCAAAATAGAGACTTGTAGGATTTAGGGAAATTTTCAAAAAAAAAAAGTCTCGAATGCTCTCATTTTATCAAAAAAATGGACATTTATTTCAAATAAGGGCTTGAAGTGCCTATTTATTTTAAATAAGGACCTGACCAGAGGTTTTTTGGTTTTTTTAACATTTTTTTATTTATTTCCTTTTGTTTCCCTTTTTTTTCCTTTTTTATTTTTTCTTTCCTTTTTCCTTATTTTCTCTTCCCAACGTCGGCAACCGTGGGCTGGACAACCTCGCCGGCCACAAGCGAGGGCTGTCCTCGTGGCCGCCAACGAGGGGAGCCCTTGCTGTTTGCTTGACAAAACAATGATCTGAAGTAGTAAGTCCTTGTCGACCTAGTGGAGATCAGAATAACATCAAGTTCGCCATGAGCAAAGAAGGTCCCGAGCTCTACACCAACAAACCAAGAAAGGTAATCTCATCATTTCTCGTATTCATACCCTCACAAACAGACCCTTTTGATTCAACAAAAGAAAAAGGTGAAAAAAGTAAAAGCATCATCAATCAAAATGAACAGTCTTGCACTAGCTTTGGGAATCCGTTGCCACGTTGCGTCTATCGTTTTCCTTCAATAGTTGACGCCGAGTGAGGGCCCAGCCTGCAAGGTGAGCCCTCGATGGCCTCAAGCCGCCTAGCTCGCGGACGCCAGCGAGGGAAGAGAAAAAAGGGAAAAGGAAGAAAAAGGAAATAAATCAGGAAAAAAAACTGGTCAAACCCTTATTTATAATAATTTAGCATTTATGTTTTTATTTAAAAACAAGATATATTTCATACACTTTTTTGAAAAAATAAAGGTAATTGAGGCCTTTTTTGGAATTTTACTCAGGATTTATAAAAATGACAGTATTTGCAATTTTATTTGTTTTTTGGATAGCGTCGTTCACTTGAATCTCCTTGTTTCCCTCGGAGGGAAAAAGAACGAAAAAAATTCAGAAAATCAACAGAAATCACATCCTATCCACAGAAGAAAATGAAGCAAGGACTTCTCCAATGGAGTCCTTGCCCCCACCACCACCCATCTCTCTCCTCCTTCTTCCTCCTCCCCTCGCCAATCCACAGAGCCAGAGTCGCCGGACGGCCCTCGCCTCCTTCTCCTCCTCCGGCGGCAATCTCGGCGGCTCTCGAGTCCGCCGGCACTGAGGCCTTGACGGCTAGAGAGCGTAGGCAGCTCAGGAACCAGAGGAGAGAGAGCCGGGCAGCCTATAACTGGCGGGAGGAAGTGGAGGAGCGGCTCATAAAGAAGCCCAAGAAGCAGTACTCCTCCTGGACCGAGGAGCTCAACCTCGATAGCCTTGCCAAGTCGGGGCCCCAGTGGTGGATCGTCCGCGTATCCCGCGTCCGGGGCCAGGAGACCGCCGATTTGATCGCCCGCTCGCTCATCAGGAGCTTCCCTGACGTCGAGTTCAAGGTGAGTTTCTGGACCGATCGATTTTGGCCTCGATACCTGATGAGGAGGGGGGGTGGATTCTCGTTAGAATATGTGTTTTAGGGACGATGAACTTGTGGTCGGCGCGTTCCCGAAGTGTTTGTTGAATTCTAGATGAATATAGGGTATCTCAATGTTTTGGTACAAGCTGGTAGCTGACTCAAGTATCTGTATATGTAAGCAAATGTGGAATCGTTTGAGACCAGTGTGGAATTCTCGGAACAGGGGATGATGATGAAAGAAATCATTTTGCTACTTTTGGAGGAGTTATACCCCTAGATTTCAGCATGTAGTTTATCGAAATGCTGACTGGAGAGTTATGTATGGGATTGATTAAGGATCGATTATCTAGTTTAACTTATTATGGAATTGATTAAGGATCGATTATCTAGTTTACTTTTAAGTTGAACTTGTAGGCTAAATCTAAGATTTGACTTGATATCTATCCTTCTTGGCGTCAAACATTAGTGTTCTGGGATGCAGTGCATATTTCGGTACTTGATAATAGATTTTTCCTTGAGATCAGTGACCTCGCCACTGAAGGTAGGTGGATTTTGCTAATTGCTGCGGAGAGTAGGAAACGTATTCTTTCTGGTGGGAAGCTTGGCGTTCAGGTTAGAACTGGGAGACATGAAAACGCGGAGGGTTTGATAGATATGATTTCAGGAGCTCACCCTCATCATGAGGAATAATCAATCTTAGGGATGATCCAGGACATGGAGTAACCTGTTTAGCTTCGTGATGCATGGTCAATTTTGCGAGTCCTGCTCCTTTTTGAATCTTTCTCGTAACAGTATATATCTTTAACATTTGATATGCTTCATTTAGAAGCTCTAACATCGCTTCCACATTGAAGAAATTTTTTCTCTCCCTCTCCAATGAAATCGTCAAATCGACAAATGCCGGTTCATCATTTAACAATAGAGCGCTATTTCTGAATGTGTGGTTCATATCATCTTTTAGGTGCTCTCTTTTCTTGCCTGGTCTTTATCATCATCTTGGATTGTGATTTAGATGTAGCCACCAGGAACCATATCTACTCATTTGTCTGCTCTTATATTTCTAGTTTGTAATTTCAGGTATATGCGCCAGCTGTTCAAGAAAAGAGGAAACTAAAGAATGGTTCTTACTCCGTTAAAGCAAAGCCCCTCTTTCCAGGATGTGTTTTCTTAAGATGCATTTTAAACAAGGAGTTACATGACTTCATTAGAGAATGTGATGGAGTTGGAGGCTTCGTGGGATCAAAAGTTGGAAACACGTGAGTAATTGCATTCCTGTACTTTGCTTCCAAAACCTGTTCTCTTCTTTGCTAGAATTAGAGGATAGATATTGGCTTAGTTGTAGCATGTCTGATTTCTTCATTTGGCTGTTCTGAATACAAAACTTTTATCTGTATTTGCTTTATTGTTATCTGTAACTATGATCCTTCAATTGTCTTTATGTTTAGTCCACTGTGCACTGCAATCTACATAGATGTTTAATGTGAATACGAGAAGCCAAAGCTTTTCTTGTCCTTTGAGAATATTTCTGGCCACAAATTTTCCTTATCCTTTGAGAATGTCTCAAGCCAAGAGTACTTGTTACCCATCAAGGATTACAATTCCCCGTCTGCATCATAATATTTATTTTTGTGTCCTGCCTATCCGGGTGTCCTGCAAAATGAAAACTCATCTTTCTCACAGTAGTTTAAACACCCGTGGAATTGCTTTTAAATTACGTATTTCTCTTTCTTAGCTATGGCGCTGGTTTTTTTGTTCAGAAAAAGGCAGATAAACAAGCCTCGGCCAGTATCTGAGGATGACATGGAAGCTATCTTCAGGAAGGCAAAAGAAGAGCAAGAGAAGACCGACCGAGCTTTCGAGGATGAGCAAGTGTCTGAAACCCTCAATTCTGAAAAGCTTGATCTTACGGAAGATTCTTTGGAATCTGCAATGAAGCCAAAGCGCCAGTCCCGAAAATCTTCCAGCACACTCAGGGGTTTATCTGCTAAAGAGAAATACAAGCTTCTTGTCCCGGGTTCCACTGTTAGAGTTCTGTCAGGAACCTTTGCAGGCTTTGAAGGGAGCCTCAAGAAGTTGAATCGCAAGAATAAAAAGGTAACATGCCTCGACATTTGCAGATTTTTTGCCTAGATTAATCCAAGGACATTTGCCCATATGCCTTCTGAATACGCTAACAGTAGTTTGTGCATCTATCCGCCAAGAAACAAGAAACATAACCAGTGTACTCATCTTTTGTAGGCTACTGTTGGATTTGCGCTATTTGGGAAAGAGAGCTTGGTAGACTTGGATGTGGATGAAATTGTACAGGAGGCGGCATAACCATGGAATCTCTTTGATGAATCCCGCGTGGAATGCCGCGTGGTAAGTTTGCTGATCTTGCGCTCTTTCATACTTTGAGAGCTGTAATCAGGTCTTAAAGCATATGGTATTCCATGATATCATCAGAGAACTTGCACTTTTTCCATAGAAATGAACCGTGGTCTGTCTTTAAAGTCCATGCTCGTAGGCAGGCTCCATGTTAAGACGATGGCTATGTTTTAATCTGTTGACGGTGAATTTGCAGGGTGATTGACCTGGAGCCATGCAGGCACATTGGTCCGTTGGCCATCATATGCGTCGATCTGGGTTGTTTTCCATCGGTATTGAATGGAAAACATTTAGAGATCAAAAGTTCTACTCGATACCAGGTGAGAGAAACAGTGTCTTGTCATCACAATCACAATGACCCGTAGAAAATTCCATCCATTAGATCATCAAAAAAAAAAAATCTGATTGAAGTTGGAGAAAGAATAATGCTAGGCCGGTATCTGTACGCTTACAAATCTGATTCTAGTGATCGAGCTGGTCAATCTTCTTCTAATTGCAATTCTTGTTCGTTTCAGTCGTCCGTCTTATCGTCGAGGAAAAACAAGCGACACCACTAACAGCACCCACTTGTTCAAATCCCACCAACCTTCACGAACTATTGATTTTCGACTCCACTAACAGCCCACACCCACTTGTTCAAATCGCACCAAGATTCACAAACTATTGAATTTCGATCACATCTTGTTGCATGCCGTCTTTTAAATTGGAGAGACCATTTACTTACAAATCTTGTCTTATCATTGCTGTAATATTTACGTTCCTAAAATATATCGCCACTGGTGAAAATTATTCTCGCAAACGGCGTTCTCGAATTTAGATGCTGCCCCAACTTGGCAAGATGAGGTGCCGATGTATGGTCGAGACCATGGATATGTTACTGAATTAGTTTACCAAAGAATTAAGAAATGAAGAAAAACCAACTAAAAGAAATGGGCACTGAACAATAATACTTCATTACTTCTCTAGTCTATCTGAGGAGATGGACCGACCATATTGAGAAATTTAATCCGTTTACCCTTCGCTTCTAAATTTCAATAACGAAAGAGAAATTATACTTTTAAGTACTTGGAAATTATCAAGAGTGCGTGTATGATTACATTAGTCAGTTTACGTATGTTTTGAAAGATTTCCGGTATTACACAATAAGGCTCCATTTGTCTTGTGGAATTTGGAAAATATTTTCTAGAGATAATCACATGTATTGCTTGAAATAATTAGTCAATGAGAAATATTTTCATTATAGATAAGTAAGCATTGAAAATAACTTCCGTTCATTTATTTTTGTAAACGCGTATAAGCAAGCATATTTTGAAAAATATTATTTAAATCCGGTCATTTTTCCCCTAAGTAAAGACAAACCGTAGTGTCTCCACGTCTGAAGAAAACTATGAAAGTGAGAGCAAGACCCACTTCAACTACTGTGAAACGACACATGAAAAACTAAACGAGAATGCTTTCGCACGAGATATTCGACATGCATGGTTGGCCTCTTTTCAATCAGTTTGCTTTATGGGATTGGGCTATACGGCATCGGACATCATGTTCTTATGCTGGCAACAAAAAGAACATTATGTTCTTACGGCAAATAACAACATTACATTAAAATAAATGAATAGTGATAATTGCTTGCTTGACATGGCCCTGGCTATTTACACATCGTTTAAGTGACGATCTTCGACCAAAATAACAATAATAATAATTGACGTTCTTCAAAAAATCGACTACATTTCGGTTTGCTTGTTTAAATGAGTCTAAAGCTATTTCTAGAATTGGGTTCTCAAGCGAAACCTATGATGTAATCGAGAAGACGACTTCCTTTTGACATAAATTTCAGAGACAAAATGGTCTTCCCCAATCTTTCTTAAAAACCGTATTTGTCCTATCAAAGTACATTTTTCAAATATTTCTAGAGGCATTAACAGATAACAGCAGAATTCCATGAGAAGAATGGTGGGCACATAGAGCTCTTTTTTTTTTTTGGGGGGGGGGGGGGGGTCGAAGGCGACATAGAGCTTCAAAGGGTACCCGCTGCGCCTGTGGTTCAATGGACAAAAAGCGAGTCCATGTCCAGCGCATACGAGAGGAGGTGGGTTTTGTCCTTAGTGCTGATTTTTCAGATGTCACTGCTCCGTTTGAACTCAAATTCAAAGCTACTGTGCGTTTTTTTCAAGGGCTTTCAAGGCTGAAAGCCACCTGAGAAAATGATAAATTATTTGGTTCAGCTTTAAGCTAGTATTTGGCCAAATGCTTGCTTAGGGAAAGTTAAAAGCTCAATACCGATAGGAATTAGATTGGACTTTCATCAATCTGGCTGAATGATAAAGACTTTGTTTTCCTTCCAATTTTTCGATTTCGCCCCTCTTTATTACTGTTCATCTTCTTTGCACGTGGCAGTCGATGAGAGTTGAGGAGGCCAGATTTGGCCGACGAGGGGCCAATGAGGGAATGGCGAGGAGCTAGCAAGGGCCGCTTGTGTTGCCCAAACCTAGGAGACGATGCCTGAGGTCATGCAACATTCATTGATGGCGGCTCGAGGTTGGGCAACCCATGACTATAGCCACGCCAGATTGGCTAGCCGGCAACCTAAGACCTTCATTGTCCAACGGAAGGTTTAGGTCTTTTAATATTAAAAAAAAAATTGCATCCAAAGAACTTTTATAAAGTTATTTTTACCAAACATCATTTTCAAAGGAGTTTTTACCAAACGTAATTAGCATTTTTTCAAACCCCTTTAGGAGGTATTTGTATTTTCTCAAAACTCGTTTCAAATGCAAAAGACAACGTTTGCATTCAACTTTGAAATTGAACTTTTGTGGCTCAACTTTCTTTTCAATCCGTTAGTGCTGATGAACATGATCTAGTCGGGGCGGTTACCTAAAAACTAACGGACTCCTCGGGAGAAGTAAAAGCGTCCAGGCATAATTCGCTCGTATCGGTGAACCGGGGGAGAATCCTTTTAACTTGTCATTCGATGTAACCACAATCGTTAAAACTATATAGTAATCAAAGTACTCTCAAAGAATCAACTCCCCCGATGATAGGTTTGACTCCATATCAAGTCGAACGCAAACAAAAAAAAACTCTATTTTAATCACCCAATTCATTCTTAAACCTTTCAATTTGACCAATTGAATCCTAAATCTTTTGAAAATTTATCAATACTGACGTGGATGACACCTATCCTCCATAAAATAGCCGGCTCTGACATGGTCAATATTTATAAATCCATTTATTTTTTTCAAAAAAATTATTTTTATTGTTCACTCTTTTTTGTTCCTTCTTTCTTCGGCGACGGGCAAGAATCGCCCTCGCTGGCAAGGTTAAGCCTTGCCGGGGGCTAACGAGGATTGGCCTTGCCAAATTCGATGAGGTCATCAGCCTTGCCAGCTCGGGCGATTCTCGTCGGCCATCACCTTTAGCTGGTTGCTAGCCATTATCGAAGGCAGGCAATCAATAGAGAAAGAATGAAAAAAAAAAAAAAAAAGATTGATCAGATAGACTACATTGATCAATTTTAAAAAAATTTAAGGCTCAATTTTTAAAAGATTTATGATTTTTTTAATAATTTTCTCGAGAAGAGGGAAAAGGAAAAAAGAAAAACCTTCTTCCCTCCTGGATAAGTAATAAAAGAAAATAGAAACGACGAATATATTAGTGTTGGAGCGACGTTGGCAGAGGAGGCGAAAGAGACACCGACAAATTTCAGAGGGAGGGATCGGACACGGACAGTGGCGTGTCGAAGGTTCGTTAGAAGGGACGCCACTTTCCACTTTGTCTCTCTGGCTCTTCCCCACTCCCCCATTGAATCGTGTCTTTCCGAGGTGGGTGTCCCTCTTTGCACGCCTGCCCACCTCATCATTTTCTTTTTCTTTTTTTCTTTTAGCACATCAAAATTGAGGAAAATAATTTAAAAGGAAAGGAAAAAGAAAAAGGGAGAGGGGTCGGTCGGATCCGTTTCCAGCTGTGCAAATTTCGATTGTGGTCCTCCAACCCGAGACGAATCTTGAATTCCCCTCTCTCACTCTCTCCCTTTGGGCCTATTAAATGTGGTTGTTATTAAACTTAGATATAAACAAATCGACTGGCTAAGAGAAAGAGTCCATTAAGACAATAGAGAAGGAAGCAAAGAATCTCGTGGGCATCTCTTGGTAAGATGAACGAGCTTTGCTTTTAGGTTGCACGCCCCATCTCCAGGCCCGCATCGGTCACCAACGTCGCGAATGACATCGCGAGCAGCATGAAATTTCATCGATTTGCAAATCTTGCTGGGTTTTTTTTTTTACAAGTCTCTATGTGGCCCATCTTTAATATTACGGATTACCCATGGTGACTTGTGCTAAAGAGATGGCGAAGATAAGAGATGAATATAACGACCGTTCGATCTCCCAATTGATGTACCGTCGACGCGAAACGGAATTTTACAATGATGTAAAAGAAAGACCAGCTCCATAATATCAGCAAGTGATTGGGATGAAAAATGTTAATAGTTTGGATCCATCATGACTTTTACTTTTCTCTGCATTTTGCTTCGTCTCAACTCTTGCTTGTATCTTGCACTGCCCATTGTGACTTTTCTCTTAATTCGAAATCCTTTACAGTACAAAATTCGCATATGCGATTTTTCGTTCATGAGTAATATCTTAGATGTGGCGATTAAAGAACTTAATCGAACTGCTCTAAAAATAATCTTGCCTGCGGAATGAAAACTATGTCTCAAGCAAAGCAATACCAATGTACATACCCGTATAATTACGTGTGTAATTATTGCATCTCAGTCATTTTTGTCAATAGTTTTGACATTTTCCACGTAGATAAAAATTAATAAATACGGTCCCCGACTAAAAATAAGATGGGCTCGGCTACTATTATCGTCCTTTCGGTATCTTACGCTGCCCCCATTGGGTTTGGAGTCTTTTGGACCATCATTAATGCAAACAGCAGGCAACCTCGTGAGTCAACATAGACCAGCTCATGATCAACTCAATTATGTCACCCAGACTTTTAACCTAGGAACAATAAATAATTACAGAACGATTGCCAAAAATATTTTGATTTGACTGTCGGTCCGGAAGGTCTGACTCATGCCCCTTTTCACATGGGTCTCCATTAACAAAATACCCCCATAAACAATTGTCAGGCATATAAGAAAAATACAACCCAGATACCGGGAAAAAAAAAAATGAAGAACATCTTATCAGCGTGACGAATTTAGTGTGACTTTTCAATCGTATTTAGAATAATGTGTAAACTTTTTTTTTATTGTCATGGCAGGTTTAACATGATATTTCTAATTCACGAGAACAAAAAGCATTAGCATTTGGCTTATGGCTAAAGATGGGGCCCTTCAATATTTTGTCTATGAGCGAAATGTCCGAATCTTTAACGGAAGATCTCATTCTTGAAAAACATTTTGGAGCTTGTCATTCATGCGATCTCCACCTGGTCTAGTCGAGCTCCTGCGCTCTCGTGATCAAGAGCTGTGAGCTCCGTGAGAGATAATTAAAAAGAAGAGAGGGCGGAGAGAGAGATGACGTTGTGACTAAGGTCGGGGAGCAGGGCGACAAAAGAGAGACGTACAGAGAAGAAAAATGGAGAAGAGATCTTGTAAGGTTTTTCAAATGAATGGAGTCATTTTAAGTTTGGAAGAGATCTAAATCGAGGAATTTTAAAAGTGTGGATGAATTTTGATACTGAGACTGAGATAATCTTGTAATCTTCCCAATTTAAAAGCGCTTAACACTTGCACTCCAACTCCGTGCGCCAGGAAGAGATGAATGCAGCAAAGGCCAAAGACCCGAGGGACAAACGGCAATTTCTGGAAACCTGAGGGGCATAACTGCAAACGAGCCTTTATTATATTCCCCTCAGTCAGCAACCACTGAGCAAAAGCGCGTCAGTGTGTTTGCAGAAAAAGAGTAAACGTATTTAATTTTT
>JAGVVM010004847.1:0-16845 GCA_019149425.1 Psidium friedrichsthalianum | reverse complement strand
TAGATTAGGTTAGTGCGATTTTTTGATATATTATTTCAAGAAATCAAATTTAAGGTGCCAGTAATGAGTTGACTATTCTTGTTAAGAAGACGTGCAGGCCGAGGTTTTGGGGCTTTTTTTTCTATGAACATTAGAAAAAATGCTTATTGTAAATTATGTTATCACTCTAGCACTTCGATCAATTATCCGTTGCATCAGCACTAATAGTATATTGTTCTTACAGATGAATACCTGAAATTCTGCAGCTTTAATCGGTACTCTTCAATTGACTCGATGCCTTCATAGTAGCTGTATCGGTGTTGGTTTTGTCGAATGAGTCACCTATCTTCCCTGTATTGAACCTGATAAACAGAACGATTCTTCCTCCTTTTTTTTTCCTTTGTCAATTGATTTTTCCATAAGTCCAACACGTTCAGATGGTGTTACGTGGAATCTTGCAATATTCGTAGTATTTTACCTTTTGCCTTAGAATTTTGTCCACACCACTTTCTGTGATGGCATGGTGTTGCGTAGCCATTGGAATGCTCGAGAAATTTGGCTGACGTGGCTCATGGGAGCCGTCGATTTGGCCACAATGGAAAGGGCGATAAAGCCTCGTCCGATCCGTGCTTTTGATCCGGACCGTGATTTGGACCCTTTAGGTTTTGCGGTTTCTCTTCCTCCCAGGGCTCGCTGTCATTGGTGTGGCCCGAGCTATGAGCTCGCTGCCGTGGCCTGATCTTATCGCGAGCTCGTTGCGATAGTCCCGCTGGTGCGGCGAGGTTTATTTTCTCCCTCCACTTTTTGACATATTCCGTTGTTGCGAGGCGCTGGTTTCTCCTCTTGGCCTGCCAACTAGTAAATTCGACTAGGCCTTGGCGCGGGCTCCAATGGGCGAGATAATCTGCGAGCGAAAAGATGCGTAGCTTTCGGTGAGCAACTTTAGAAGGAAACAGAACTTGCCTTCTCCCTTTCTTTAATTTCTCGGTACTGTTTGGCGACGTCTCTGGTCCTACGAGCTGCTCCTCGGCGCTTCGAGCTCATTCATAAGGGCTGATAGCCGGTTAAAGCAAGCAGTGTCGATAGGTTCCGCTTGCTTTCAATTTCGACAAGGCTGGGTAGCGAGAAAAGTTTAGCTGGCTCGAGCTTGCCAAACATCTCATGGTAGTATCCCAAAAAATCATGCAGTCTTCAGTGGTGGTGGTTCTGGTGCCGCACCCTCGGTTGTTAAACAATTTCCAACCCAGGTGCGAACGAGTTGTTGCATTGGTGCCATTCGTTGCATTGCTTATCAGTCTGACAGGGGACGATTTCCGTCGAGGAACCGTCCTTGTCCTTTTCGCTAAGGCTCGCTGGAGATATCTAGCCTAATAGTCTAATGTTCTGGTCCACCGAGGGGCTCTCGCGCCCCCACCTCCCATGCGAATACAATGCAAAAATAAATATGCCAATCATGGTGAAAAACATTTTTTGTGAGAAACAAATTATTTTTTTATACAAATAAATATTTAAAAAAAATTAAAATTTAAATATCAACAGCATTTCTAAAGTTTCTTTTCACATCAGTTCCCACAAGGAGAATATTTCTTTCATAGAGTGGAAAATGGAGAATTTTTGAATAATGGAACTTTGGCGTGGTCATGGCCCCCTCATAGTCTTAGACTGTGTCTTAAATAATGGAACTCTGTGGTGTCTTTTGTCTCAAGTCCCGAAAACGTGTAGCATTGCCCGCTGGTTCTCCATCCCACCGTAGTCCTCAAAAAGCAGTAAATCATTGACTGTCGTCGTGTCTTTGTCTCTATCTTTTATGTCGCTATTCAAATCCAGTGCTTAGCGTTTGGACCTCTCGAGTTTAAAAAAAAAAATAATAATGTTGGGGCAAGACTCGAATAAAAACCGAGATATTCCAACTTCCGACTCAACAGTTTACTCGACAAATAAGGTCGTTTTAGATGTTATAACAAGACATTTGAATATTAGATTTTTTATTTTTCAACTTTTGACATTTTCCTAAACTCATTGGCCAAATTAATTTTTGATTCTGACGCGATGAGTATTAAATTTTTTGAAAAAAAAACAAGCTTAAGCTAACCATCTTAAGGTCCAAGTGAGGTGATATTGAGTGTCGTTGATCAGCTCGAGTGCCTCCAACGTAACTTAATCGTACTCGCTATTCTTGTGATGAACATCGAAAAGAGTACCCGACAAGACAATGTTATGTCATCTCAGCACATTCTTTTTTTCCCCTTTTTGTGCTAAGATAACCCACCGCTTTGAGGCCCATTCGTTCCCATGAGAAACGATCGTGCAATGCATCCTTCGAATTGCAAAATTATCGACTTTTAAAATTGAAAAGATGATCGAATGATAATAGGAGAATAAAGGTTAATGAAAACATTTACTTGAAATAGTAGATGTGGTGACACTTGAAAATATCATTTGTATAAAGTTTGAAATGAAAAAATTATTACTTCGACGTCGTGCAATCCCACTTCAATTAGTGCTCCATATTTCTACATCTTTTCTTAAAATTTAGGAATTAAACGACATTTGAATTTTTCAAGAAGAGTCATATTGAAATTTTCAGTATGAGGCCAGAGCCGCGACGAAAAAGAGAAAGGTAATGAGACGGGGCAATCATGAAGACCAGAAAAAGCCAACAAGTGAAGTGAAAGCAGTCCACCTTATCCTTCTCTACCCGTGGGGAAAGTCGAGGATTATGCGTTCCCTTTAATTATTCAGGTCGACAGACGTTGATTTGTCCGGATCATCAATTCAAGTCTAGGCGGGGCTCCAAGGCCTAAACGCGCTCCTTCTCTAGGCGCGCCATTTTGGGTCCATGTCTGATTTGAACCGGAAACTAGTGGATTGGTGGCCATTGGACGGAGCTAGGAATCTGAACTGGAGCAGGAGCACATCTGACAGGACGCGGATTGGAAGACCGCTCATCATGTATCGGATCAATTTGATCCGAGGCTTGAATTCGAGGTGAGTTGGAGGCTTCTTCCCACGTAGAGTCACGGATTTCTCCGGAGCCTGTGTTTTCGTCTCTCGTCATCGTATCGTAGAGCGTGTATTCCTACCGGATCCTGGCAACTAAGGGTCGCAACAACAAATCAGAAAAAAGAATGGAGGCAATTCAAGAAATTTTCGCGGAAGCTAGGCCAAGAAAGAAGGCACTGATACCATGACGGAAAGCTAGAAAATATGGGAGAATTGTAATTGTGTTTCTTTGAATCAACTGTACTTGTACAAGAGTGTATTTATAGTTCAAAAAAGAGATCGTAAATGCGCCCATTACATGATGCTGCATTGCTGGAACATCAAGCTAGCCGCAGAAATTCCAATCCCAGCAACGTTCAGTCCGTCCCTCCAATGAAACTGCGATTCACAACCATGTAAAGCCATTTTGTCAATTTCGCAAGCAAAATCAGTTGACTTTTTTTTTTTTTATTTCTAGTTATCCGTGTCTCCTTGGATTACATCGGTTTACTAATGCTATCACGTACGCTAAAACAGCTTTACAAACATTGATAGACTAAGCAATGTGCAAAGCTATGGCGAATTCTCTCCCTACTAAGGTAAAATTCGTCGAATTCTCTGTCGGTCGTGTGCATAGTCTATTCGTCTTTTTCTAAAGAGAAGAAACATATATGATGCAATCAACTGATGGCATTGCCTATCATCTCAATTAATTTTTCATTGCTAAGTTCCCTCGTGCAATCCTTGTTTAAGCTAATAGATAAAGGAAAACTACATGCATATAAAGCACATTATATTTAACACTCCCCCGCAGGTGTTAGTCGTGAGCTAATTGTTATGAATCCATCACGTGCCATGAGCTTGAAATGGGAGTGCCCGGATCTTACTACAAAAGTAAGTCAATAGATTAAGGAAGGCTACATGTGCATAAGACACATTATAATCACTTATTTAAGCAATGTGGGATCATATTTAACATTTTTCTAACGATTTTTTGTTTTGAAAAAAATGATATGTATTGAAAAAAACTCTCGCATGTTTTTCTAAGCTCTTTACTTTCTTTCTCACAGTCTACTATTATTCCAGGCTTTATAGTTGTATTGTTAGTTTGATGTGATGAGCTAGCTATAAGTATGTTCTCCCACTTGCCATTATGTGGATCCTATGGATAAAAAAAAAAATCCTAAAACTTGAAGTTTCGTGGAGTAGATTCTCGATGTCCGAAGATTAAAAGACAATCCTTATTAAGGCTATGATAGTTGTTTTTCTGGGATAGGATACTTATCTCAGGCATTCATGTTTTTCTTCGTAGCTCCTTCTTGGTATATAAACATATGTATAAACGCCAAACTAATTGACAAGCTGAAGAAGAGAGTGCAATTACCGGCTGAGAAGAGGGTGCGCCGGCGGCGCTGTAAAAACCGCCGTGGACGACGACTTTTGGGTTGGCATCACTTTGTTGACTTCATTGGACGATGAAGTCTGAGTCCTTGGCACGCTTGCCTACATCACACGAGCTATTACAATGCTTTTTAAATGCTTGCGACACCTTTCAATGCTTTCATGACCTATGTAAAACCGAAGATTTTTATTTATATATTCAAATCAAAACTGGTTTTGTGTCGTTTTTTGCTTTCGCTTATTTAGTCCCTTATCTACATATTATCCTAATTTTGTTATGCATTGAACTTTAAAAGGATAAAAGGTGAAATTGCCCCTCGGTTAAAGATGATAAAAAGGTTAAAGAAAAAAAAGTCAAATATCCCCACTAAAGTTACGCCTTTAAAGTCCAATACTTGCATGACGACAGCCCGCACGATGAATCCCCGGAAAAATTTGTTCAAAAGTTTTAAATTTATCGTATTTTTGTCATTTAGTCCTAAATATTTTCACGACCTCGCCTGTCCTCTAATGAGGGTTTGGCCTCAACTGAGTTTAGGACTGAGTTGGCAATAAGTTTAGGAATTTTTGGATAATTTTCTTGAAATACTCTGCCGCCACAAAAAAGAAGTAAATCTCACCTGGTTGCTTGTCTGTCTCATTAAGTTCTCCCTCCTCAACAATTCGAGCAACACGCAATTGTCAAGGAAGTCATGTGTTCGTGGTTGATGTGGTCCCTGATGTTCCGGTGACAAGCGACGTCAAAGAACGTACGGCTGCTCGTTAGTGTGGAAGCAAGTCGCGCAAGTGAAGTAGTCCCCTTCGATGAAGCAATCACAGGCCCTGCAAAAGCGCCGGCCGCTTACAAACTCTGTCGTACCGAGGGTAGCCACGTCGTCCCTGTCGAGCTTGCCATCGCCATTATCGTCGATCTCGTTGAAGAAATCTAGCCGGGCCAGGTCAGAGCGCGGACTCGGTCAGGTAATTGGAGAATGCAAGGAAGCTCCTGCCGTCGTCGCGGTCCATTTTTCCGTAAATTTCGTCGAGGATCCCCTCCAATGTATCAGTCAAACGAGGGTCGTTAAGGTAAGCGCTTGGAATGCGTCGCAACTTCTCCATGACAATGAGGACGATGATGTGCTTAGTGTTCGTATGGCGGCAGAGAAGTGCAAATATATCGAATCTGTGGAGTGTGGAGGGACGTGTTGGGGCTTTGGAGACGATACCCCAAGCATCCCTTCTTTATATAACTCGCCGAGTTGACCTGCAAGGTTGACGCCATTTCCGTAAAGGGATTAACGCGGCCGCCCGCGCCTTCGTTTGGCTTTTTGATTCTTGGCGTTTTCTTGACGATGGGGATGCGCGAACTGGGTTCTTGTTCGTCTTCGTCGTCAGAGGATTTGCAGCGAAGGTGAGGTGGCGGCTGCTGACGGGGCTTCCGCGCCGCGCATTTTGAGTCCGTTCCAAGCTGGCGACGTGCGGTCAACTAAAAGTCAATAGATAAAATGCAGATGCGAGAGGCCCAATTCTGCGTTGTTTCTTGGTACAGTGTAATAGCCAACATTTTGTCCGGTTAACTTATGTTATTAAAGCACTTCCATATATTGCTAAAATATTATTTCGAAAGTTTTTTTAAATTTCTTTAAAGAAATAAAAAATAAAGAAATAAAAAAATCAGAAAACTTTTTTTATGACTAACTTAAGATAGTAAGGTAACATATTTATGATCCATTTAAAACTCATTTAAGACCTATTAAGCTGTCAAGCAATCTATTTATAACCCACACTCTTAAATGTGGAATGAGATATGTGTTATTGACCCATTTCGTCACATTTAGTACAAATTATCAAGTTTTATGAAATAATGGCAAATTAGATAGTGATTAGAGGAAGAGGCCGGGATTGTAGCGAATTTGAATGCGCAAATGACACGTGACCCATTTTGGATGGTATTAAATTGCAGGATGATGAGCCATATATGCAAGTAGTAACTAAGCTATCAGAGCCCTCGAGGGCAAGATCCATCCCCTAAAGGTCAAGTGATCAACGAACTAAGATGATACACATGATGAGACTATTAAGACAATTAACGAATGGTATATTGCCACGGAAGAATTTGTAGGTCATCGTTAGACGTATCTAAATGGGTTTATGACCCGTTTCGTAATTTGCATATAATGGGTTGAGTTATCAATATGCAATAAATGAGTTTAAACATAATAAGAATGTAAAATGGATCGTAAATGGATGAGTTTACAACTCACTTAGGTCAAATCCATCATTATGACTCGCTCTTTATTCTTTCTTACCATCATTCAATCTCTTGCTCATTCACTCGCCACTCTTACTTCAGTTTGGGCATAAACTTTTCTAGATTGAGTTAAATATGAAAGTATTTTTGGAATATGGATCGAGCCGGGTATGGATTGAGTATAAGTCGGATCGTGTATGGCTCACTAAATTTATATTGCACGGAAAAACATGTTAAACGGGTCTCTTTTTATGTAACACGCTGAGCTGAGCTACAAGGTTGACGCCATTTCCACTAGAGGGATTAAGCTGACTTCCCTTTGCATTGACGCAGCCCGCGCCGGTGTTTCGCTTTTTGATTCTTGGCGTTTCTTGACGGTGGCGATACGCGAATTGAGTTCTTGTTTATCTTCGTCGTCAGAGGATTTGCAGCGAAGTTGAGATGGCGGCTGCTGACGGGGCTTCCGTGCCCGGCGCTTTGAGTCCGTTCAAAGCTGGTGACGTGGCAGTCAACTAAGAGTCAAAAGACAAAATAAAGGTGAGAGAGACCCAATTGTGCGTTGTTTCTTGGTACAATGTAATAGCCAATATTTGGTCCGGTTTCACGAACGATGTTACCATTCCTACGGCGCTTATTAATAAAACAGTTTCTACGGCTTTAGACACACCCTTCTAATAAAAGAGACTAATACCCAATAAATATGTCTAGTTTAGATATCCAAATAAATTGACTCCTTAATCGTTAACTCTAGAGCTTTTGCAGTCAAGCCTTTCGAAGACTTCCGAAAGAATCGCGTGACTAATGTGCCCATCAACTAAAGCTTTATAAAACTTTAAACGCGTTCTTTTTATTTATTATTATTATTATTATCATAGTTTGAACAACATAGATAAATTATTGGCTCTTGACCTGGATGTATGAAAATTATTGAACATAAAATTCAAAAAAATGTCGTAACGTTTGTCGTCGGTATAATGACGTGTCATCAATGGATTCCATTCCTTGTCAAAGAAAATCAGATTTAATATGCCGTGCGCATCACGGGGCTTTTAACGAGTCGATTTTTAACGGAGAAGAATGCCTCACACTCTTGCGATTCCTATGAGATATCTTCCAAACAAGGGTGCAATTACCAATATGCCTGACATATTGCTTATACAATTTCCCGAAAAGAAAAGGACAAAAAGGAGAGGGCAAAAAAAAAAGAAAAAGATGAACTCGGCTCACGAAGTGAAGACTCGGAAACATAGGAGAAGTCATTACATAAAATTATTGATCATGGGGTCACACATTCAATGGCTATGATGGTGTTTGTTTATATAAACCGAGTCTATAAAACATTTTTCCAAAACCTAGTGGTTAAGGCTCCTTTTGATCCTTGAAAAATGAGACATTTCTAGAAAGTATTTTCCAAAAAGTTTTTTCCAGTGTTTGGCTATAAACCTGAAAATGAATAGGAAAATAATTTCTTCCATTTGATATGGAAAATCTGATTTGATTTTTCAGGAAAAAATTACCAACAAAATCAAAATTTATTTATTTTTATTTTCTTTTCTTTTTTCTCCAGCTACCGACCACAGTTGAGGATCGAGCTCATTGGCCTCAGGCAAGACTCGAGCTCGACCTTGCCGAATTTGGAGAGGTAGAGCCTCGCCCGAGGCCGACGAGGTTTGTCCCTCACCTGTGGCCGGTCGCTAGCTATAGCCATGGCTGGCGGAAGAAGAAAATAAAATAAAATAAAATAAAATAAACACAATTATTGAACAAATGGAAATAAAAATTATTAAAAATTTTGCAATTTTTTTAAATATTTAAAAAGAAAAGGAATGTGAAGGAGTGCATTGAGGAAAGATGAGGGAAAATGATTTTCTGTTTTCAAAAAGAGAAAATCATGTTCCCCACTTTTGAAGGTTCTTTATCCATTGATGAAAAATAATTTCCTTGACTAGTTCATTTTCCCCAAAAAATATAAAAAAAATCAACAAAAAATGGTGTCTAAATGTGTCTATTACATGATGGAGCATTGCGAGAGTATGAAGGTACTCGCAGAAACTCCAATGCCAGAAATGGTTAGTTCATCCCTTGGATGAACCTGCGATTAACAACCATGCAAAGCCATTTTGTCAATTTCGCAAGTAAATTCATTTTAATTTTTGATTTAGGTTACATGCCGGTCTTCTTGGAAAATCGGTTGTGTAATGTTTATTTAGTAACTTCATGTAAAGTAGTATGTTAAACTATGGTATCTCACTGGATAGGCCCATTGAAATGGTATGCTAATTTAATAGATCGATCTCTCTTTCTCTCCCTACTAATATAGAATTTAGGGAATTCTTCATGACGCAATCAACTAATCTCAACTAACTTTGTATTTAACTTTGTTGCATTTGATGCACAAAATAGTTTCTCCTTACTGAGTTCCCTTCTCGTATACTTATTTTATTCTCTCTTTTTTTTGCTAAAATGTCCAACTAAAATATCTACAAGTATATAATGAACATAATAATCACGTTTTTTAGCAACCTAGGATTATACCTAACACTCTCTCCCATGTGTAAGTCGATCCTTTATATGTGCTAGAGTCGGTTTAGATATTGTGAAATGGGTATGGCTCCAA
The DNA here is from genome assembly GCA_019149425.1 of Psidium friedrichsthalianum. Taxonomy (NCBI): domain Eukaryota; kingdom Viridiplantae; phylum Streptophyta; class Magnoliopsida; order Myrtales; family Myrtaceae; genus Psidium; species Psidium friedrichsthalianum. Next base: position 7,636 of record JAGVVM010004847.1, on the reverse strand, counting down.
TATTTGTGTGAGCCAGTTCTTGTGGACCCATCAGAAGCCATGAGCCTGAAATTGTTGGCCAAGTAAATTTTTACTCTAATATCATGTCAAGAAATCTAACCCAAAAATTTAAGCCAAAAAATAAATGGAAATCACATCTATATGAGACACGTTAGAATCACATATTCGGTAAATGTGGGATCATACTTTTTTTTTTAATGATTATTTGTTTTGGAAATTTGATTATACTAAAAAAGAGAGAGCTATGACCAGCTGAGGACGAGTGTGCACTGGTTGGGCAGGAACAATCGCCATGGAGAATGAGTTTTGGCCTGGCGTCTCTTCAACGACTACCTTGGACTCCTTGGTATGCTTCCCTAAATCACACAAGCTATTAAAATGCATTTACATGTATGGAATCATAGACAAAATAGACATAATAAATTGAAGGTCTTTACTAGCATAACAATCTTTGGGTAATTGTGAGAATAACATTGCGTTGTGAGCCATAAATTTTTAAAAGAGTAGACTCGACAATAATTTTTAGAGTTAATACCACAAAAAATCTCAAATTGGTACACCCATAACAAATTTACCCCAAAATTAATTTTTTTACCACAAAAAAAATCCTAAACTAGTACACTTATGACAAATTTACCCTGAACTATTTTTTCGACCACGAAAAATATCAAATTGTTACATTTGTGATAAATTTACCTTCATACTAATTTTTTTATCACTAAAAATTTCAAACTAGTACATATGTGATAAATATACCCTCAGTTACTTTCCATTAAATTGAGTTAATACCATAAAAAACTCCAAATTGATACACTTGTAACAAACAGAGAGCAAAAACCCCAAACGTGTACACCTGATAATTGTCACATGTCATCTAACTCAATTTAGTAATAAAATTAAATAGAAATTAATGGAGGGTAAATTTATCACAAGTGTATTAGCTTGGGGTAAATTCATCAAAGGTGTACCTGTTTAGGACTTTTGGTTGTCAAAAAAAGAGTTTGGGGTAAATTTGTCACAGATGTGCCACTTTGACGTTTTCCATGGCATGAACCCTAGTTTTTAATGAATTGCTATTTATTTTTTGTGGCCCAAAATAGATTGTTAGCATAACATTTGTTTCGGTTCTTGCTTTCCCATTTAGCGATCACCTACATAATGCTAATATTGTTATCCAATTTAGCTTTAAGGAGAAAGTGATAAAATTGCCCAAAGGAAAATGATAAATTAAAGTGATTAATATTCTTAATTCATTTCGGAATTGCACAAAAAGTGAGAAATAAACAAGCATGTAGCACATCCGTGAAAAGTATTACGTTTAAAGCAATTGGTTAAAAAAATTAAAATAAAAAAAATGGTAAAAATGAACGATACACAAGAGTTGCTGTTTACGGGATGGGATCCTCTATTGGCATCTGTATCTCTTATAGAAATGTCTCATTCATCCAAATTATAAACTCATATAATTATTTAGATATGAGATTTAAAACTAAATACGTTAACATTGAGATTTTTTGAGACATCAATGGGGGAAAATTGTACAAAAAGTCCTAAACCTATTGCATTTTTGCCAATTTAATCCTAAACTTTTTAATTTTACTAATTGGATCCTTAATGTTAATTTTTTTAATAATTTTCTCTTCTCGTGTTAGATTCGAATTGCAAGATTAGTTAACTTCTACGTTATTTCACAGCAGCCTTAACAAGTGGACGAACAAGCCCTCAACTACCCTGACCAACTATACCTATTGTGGCATTTCAATAGCCAAATGAGCTCTAGGACATGGAACAAGCAAATATGATCATCTAAAGAGCTTCATTTATTCAAAGTTTGTTCGGCCTTAAACATAATTAATATCATGGGGACACCCTTAACCACACTTAAATACTCCCATATTTGATTTTTCTGTTTTAGCAACTCTCATGGCTTCCAATTCATGAAACATCATATCCTGTGAATGGAGACCTTGACTTGGTAGATATTGGCCCTTCAAGGCTTTCGCTAATGACTAGCTTCATTTCTTAATGTAATATTTGCTTTTGACCAGGTTAAAAAGTGGTGGAACCACTAGTAAAAAAAATTTAAAAGTCAACAAAAGAAAAGGAAAGAAAAAGGGCAGCGACTTCTTTTTCTAAGGGACATAGCACGCATGAAGAACAGGGGAAAAGGAAAGAAAGAAAGAAGAAGAGGAAGAAAGAAAAGAGAGGAAAAAAAAGAGGGGTCCAAGGCACGTGCCTTGCCAAGCTATCTCGACACCGTTTAACAACATCTAGTAAGTACTCACACCTCTCGTTCTTTTATTAAAGTAATTTTTAGATTTAAGGCATAATTTCGGATCTATGTTGAGTCTAAGTTGCTAAGTTCATTTGAGAAGTTTTTGGGCTGTGTTTGTGTAAAAAGATCAAAATTTAAGATGTTGTGAAGCTGTGGAATTTAACGGATCTTAATTTGATGCTCTGATTTAACCAAAACAAGATTTTCATTTCGGGTGTGCTACAGTACCCACGCAAACAGTACACTTCAAAGCCCAATATCTTTATTTTTTTATTGTCGTTTGGGGATGGTCATTTAAGAATTTTATAGTACATCGAATAAGTTTTGTTTTGACTATAAGATAGCTTAAAACGGAGTTCGATGGATTGAGTTATGCCCTTATTAGTTTCGGAGCGCAAGCTATCCATCGCATACAACAAAGGGTATCTACTATGGGCGAGTTTCTGTTTACGCGTAGTCAATGTGCTATTTTTAAATAGGTATAAATTAGTTGATTTGTCCATTAAGTGGCGTTTTACTTGTTTTTGATCCATTTTTTTTTTGTATTTTTGAATAGGAATTCGAAAGGGTTGGCTTAAGTAATCGTCGCATTTTGCTTTTGCCTTTATCTAGGGAGTGATACTATTTCTTCTTTGACTTGTATAAACTCATTTTTTTAGAATGATAAAAATATATAATATGAGTTTGTAATATCATTTGTTCCTTTGAAAAGAAAGTAAAAGCGGTGTTTATAGCATTTTTTGTTGCATAAAATAGGATCAAAACATTTACTGCTATTTTGTCTATTTGAGATAGTTCGTGACTGATTTATGCTATTGGTTTAGAGTTGGTGTGATTTTCTGATACTGAAGATAACTATGAACCCGACTGATGGGTTTGTGGGTGCATGCATACTAGTTAGGATATCCTAGTGGATCGAGCTATCGGCATTATAGGTGGAGACCTTACCAAAGAAAAATCTTGATCTTCTTTTGTCACGGGCATTATACGTGACCGCAGTTAAAATCTTAAGCACGAGATTAGTTAATGGATAAACAAACAACATATGTTTTTGGTGAGATAATCAATGAATTAGACCATTGATATTTGTTTTGAGTATTAAATATGTATAGTGATTATTCGATTTGCTTAGAAGAAATGTATTACTCATTGAGCCATATTAGCTACTCCTTTCCTCTTTCTTGTTTCTTAGGTTTAGTAAGTTGCAAGTAGGACGTGAGCAATCGTTAGCAAATGATATTTTGTTAGTGGGGAGCTTTTGTTATAAGTTGTGAGTTATTTTTAGTTATGATGAGCCTTTTCAATTGATACTAGATGTGCTTATGCTTTTATTAGATATATGTATATATCTATTAATGGTTAGTAGTAAGATTTGATTTTGTAACAAAAGATTTCTTGAGCTAGTATATATAAATGTACATATTTGTTATCAAATTAAGTTTGATTAAATTGAGACTACATCCTTTGAGAAAGGGACAGCCATGTCATGGCCCCTGTTATTGTGGTTTTAGGGTGTGACATTATTTAGTATCAGAATAGATCACGATCTTTACAAATATAGATAGAGGATGTTTTGAGATAGGGTGATAAATTTTAATACATTAGCCTAAGAGATACTAAAGTATAGTTTCTTTCATTCTTGGATCTAGGTAGCCATGAGTTCTGATCGAGAGCCACTTGCCAATTTTCGTAAAAGCGAGAAGAGCATGAGAGTTATTAACTTCAATTCTAGGGATGTGTCTTGAGGCTCTGGAGGCAGGCTTTCGACAAGAGGAGGAGAAGATACAAGAGCTTATTTATAGGAATTTGGAGGTGAGAGCCAGAAACAAAAGACCCAAGACAATGTAGTTGGAGTTGTTGAGCCTAGAGGTGATAGAGACTACACTTTTGCCCAATTTAGAAAGGTGAATTCACCCACGTATAATGGAAATACTGACCCTCTTGCAACGAAGCATTGGATTAGGAAGATAGAAGGGATCTTTAGATTTGAAGAGGCTCTCGAGAAGAAAAAGGTTGACTTTGTTACTCATATTTAGAAGAGCAAGCTGAGTATTAGTGGGAGGGAATGAGGTTTGCCCTTGGAGATGATGATACTGCTATTTATGAAAGGATTTCAAGGAGACTTTCAACCCGATTCTTTCCATAGTCGTTCTAGGTGTAGATGAAGAACGATTTTCTACATATTTTACAAAGCGACTCTACCATCATGGAGTATGCAAGTTGCTTCAACTAGATGAGTAGATTTGTGGGGCGTCTGTGGCCAATGAGGGGGAAAAAAATCGAACATTTCATGAGAGGACTCCGGTTTGATATTCATTTTACACTTGGTGTCTCTTCTCTACCAATTTGTAAAGACGTGCTGGAAACGAGCAATTAAGATTGAACGTGAGATTTCTAAAAGTGGCACATAGGTACTCCGTTATAAGAGATCGAAATTGCTCATTTCCAAGCAAGTCAAACAAGTGGTATCACAGGCAGAGAGATATTAGCAATGTCCGAAAAAGGGAAGGGTCTAGTTTATTTAGGGCCCTGGCACTACAGTGGGAGACATCATGGGGCGGTCTCTTGTTACCATAAGAGACCAGAGCCTGTTTTATTGCGGAGAAACATGGGGCATATAAGGCACGATTGTCCCACTTAGATAATGTACCTAATAGATGGTAGAATAAGTGATTTTTGTGTGTAGGCCAGTCCTGGGCATATAGCACGTATTTTTCTCTATGAGAAAGGAGGCGACTCTTCAGTTCGATCGGCCCTAAGAAAATCAACAAGGCATAAGGTGACTAGGAAAGTTTTTTCTATGGATGAAAAGAGGATGCAATAGCTTTTAACATCGCATTGTCGGTAATATCTCAATCTCCTCGCGGATGCCCTTATGCATTATTTGACTTTGGTGCTACGCATCCTTCATTTTTTCATGAAATTTGCAAAGAAACTTTAATCTACTAGACCTCCCTTGAATATGAATTGGTTTTAGTACTCCTACTGGTGGTTTCTTTGTTGCTGATTCTGTATGCTCAAGAGGCGTATGCTCCGAATTCATAATATGGAAATGCTATGAGATTTGATATTGTTAGATTTATGGGATTTTGATGTTATTCTAGGGATGGGTTGCTATCAAGACAACCATCATGCTACTGTTGATTGTTATTCAAAAAAAGTTGTATTTTCGACTTCCGAATTAGGCTGAATTTTCTTTTTTGGGGGAAATTGTAAGGCACTTTTGAGAATAATTTCAGCTAGGTAAGTGTCCGCGACCTAAAATTAGGAAATTTCAGGTTAATCTAAAGGATACTAAATTAATTAACAATGAGTTAACTAACCTTGAGTCTAACGCAGAGCTCTCCGCTTAACGCTCTACCAATCGGTCGCAACTTAGGTTTAATATTTTAAAAAGATGATTTAAATTTTGGAGTCGCCACTCAGAAATCTTTGCTTGGTAGTTAGAATTAGATACCTAATAAAGTATCAGGGAGAATAAAAAAGACAATCTTTTTTCTGCAAACCCAGATATTTAAGTTCGAGGACTTGATTATGTTTAATTTTTTTACTTAAACACACCTTTTGGTACCATTTTTTGTGAAAAATTTTCTTGTCTGCCAATTGAATCTATTTTTTTGAAAATCCAAGATTTTTTGGCAAAAAAAAATTTATTTTTTTTGGATTTTTCTTGATTAAATGTAAATGCAATGCAAATGCAACTACAAGATGAATGCAGTGATGACCTGAAACTATATGGTGCGATGCACAGTCTAACTATAATGACAAGTATATGAGCATACGTCATTAATACTAGACGATATTGCATAAAATGCACATACGAAAATTTGAAATGAGTTCTCTTAGCCTAAAATGACATGCAAACTTTAAAAAAATGAGTTTATTGCTAGCCTAAATGTCATGAATTACATGAAAGCAATGCATGAATGTCAGAATAAAAAGAAAAAAAAAAAAAACACATGATATGAATGCGAGCTGATATAATGACGTGCAAAAGGTGGGAATGCGACATTAATAAATGAACATGGCGAAATGGAACCAAACAAGTGCTTTTCTGAACATAAAAAAAAAAATCAATGCATGACATAGTGAAGATGCATGAATACATGACAAATTGCATGAAACTATATGGAGATGTAAAAGATGATCTGACATTTTTCGGTATTTTTTAATGAATTTCCTCGGATTAAATAAACTGTAAAAATAAAGAATGGTTCAAAGATTTGATAAAATTAATATCAATTAGAAAATTGATTGGTTGCAAATGGCAATAGAGCTAACACAGAGGATACCGTCAAAGGTCCTAAATTTTATATTCAAAGATATCTTGACATTTAATTCCATTTTAAAAAACATGATTTGATTTCTTTTTGTGATTTTTCTAAAAAATAATATTCAAATAAAAGTATAATAACCTTGAGTATCGTAGGCACGCTTATATCTAAATTTTTTCCATGAATATCATTTCGACCAAAAGTTTTTTGGGTCAGAAGGAAATTTATGACACGTTGTACCCAGGGGGTGGGGGGCTCGGGAAAGAATTTATTTTCACATGGGCGTTGGTACTTGAAGAGTGTGTGTCCCCGAGATAGGGTGAATTTAAGTATTCGGGGAATTTTAATCGGGGCCTATCTGGGGTCCTAAAGCTTATGGATGAGATGGGACATTTCAATTGTGCAGATGATGTCGTACTTATGAACGGGTGAAACGCCACAGTCGAATGGCCCATCATAATCCATATCCGAGAGACCAGGGAGCATAATTACATACTCAAGATGAGAATACTATCGAAATATTTGATTTCAGACTATAGTGTAGAATGTCAATGAAATTTTCAGCCAACTAAGTAGGGGGGCCGAATTACAAAAATGAAGGGCATAAGGCCCTAAAATCCGCAAAAGGAATCACACAAAGGATCTTGTTTCAGATCTCAAGACAAATTATCTTAAACTGCATATTTTGTGAAAAATCTTTTTAGATAATTCTTCAAATCAGGAAAATACATAATGATTTAGAATTTTTCACTAAGCCCAAACATCTCAGCATAATGTTTTGAATTTTAAAAGATACGCACAACTATCCAAGTAGACTGTATATGGAATATCCAAAGATATTCCCAAATATTCGAGATATGATCAAAAAACCGTAATATAAAATGTGCTTCAGGATATTATTGTAAACGTCAAACAAATCAGATTTTTAGGTATCAAAAAAAATCCCAATAGAAAGAAAAAAAGTGACATCCAAGTGCAAACAAGGCAACAAGATAAATATCATATAGAGAAAGATCTTAATATTTAACTTATCTTGAGGATTGCTTTCCTGAGCAAACCTCAGGAATCCAAACTTGAAAGTGAGAAA
>JAGVVM010004846.1:0-10225 GCA_019149425.1 Psidium friedrichsthalianum | reverse complement strand
CATGTTATGAGCTAGAGAAGAATCCCGAATTTGGCGGCAGCATCTATGTCCGAATAAAGTTGAGAGCTAATTCGGTCAGCCCTATCATCTCTTTCTTTTTCAATATGATAATTGTGTTGATTCGTCAAGGATATGAATTCCAAGGACGCTGGACTCTTGAATGATGGGATCGAGGTCATGAATTTTTCTCAATGGTCTGACGAGAAGTGTACAGGCTAAGGGAAAAGAGAGAATAACTCCCATGTTAATTGAGGAAATAAGGGTCAGCAAACAAGAATAGTTTGGCCCGAAGCATACTTGACAAGTTATTCACTTCCTCTTCCAATTCAGGAGTTCTCAATAAGACACGGTAACCGTGAGAGAGGAGTTCATGAAGGCGTCCCAGATAACACGATCATCATTAGGAGTATGGCTGACGGAAGATGGACCTGAAAATCAAACTAGAATTGTTGGAATTTACGAACATGAATTGTTTGAAGATTATAGCTTATTGAAGATGGAACTCAAATGAAACAGAGACGTAGAAGGATCGTTGTTGAATGTTACCTCATGACCAGAATGGCAACTATTGGAGACATGATGTTAAGGATTCGAACTGATGAGCAGATCAAGATGTCTTTGAAAGAGGATAATCAAGTGGTGTATATGTAGACGAGACGATGCAGCGGTTACAAGGACGTGGGGAGTGTCTTTAGGAACGAATTAAAACAGCAAGAGAACGTGTGATCGTGTAAAAGATATTCAGTTATCAACAGGATAAGTTTCCGAATTCAAGTTATCCAAGACTTAAGTTGAGGAAACTTCGAAAAGGGATTTCAAGTTCAGTTCTGAGTATATACGAGATCATCCTACCGAAGTCAAGTCATTGAGGTTTTTAGCTGGAGCGTTTTCGGAAAAGAAGCAAGCCCTTAATGTGGGTGTCATCCCAACACGAGTTAAAGCAAGTCTGAGTCGAAAGGAATTCGCAAAGGGTTTCAATTGTTAATGCCAAGTTGCCTTCCCGAATCCAAGTTGCAAAAGAATACAAGTCAAAGGAATCTCGGGAAGATGTTTTGATTTGTCACATTATTGTATTCCCGATCTTAAGTGCTGCAAAAGGTGGTCAAGCCGAACAACCTTTCGGGAAAAGACTTTAGTTCTGTGTGATATAATTACCCCAGATTCCATTGTTACATGGATAAATTGAGAATTTTCGGGAGGAGATTTTAGTTCTTTATACTATGGTCTTCCCGAATTCAAGTTGTTAAAAGAATAAGTAAGACCTTTCGGGAGGAATTTTGTTCTTTAATTATTCTCCCGAAGTCCAGTTATTGAAGAAGAAGTTATAGCAAGGAAATTTAAGTGTAACATCAGAAATTGTCTTCCCGAAACAAGATAAACAAAAGGTAAGAGCATCAGAGGAGTGAGATTGGAAATGCAGAAGCATAAACATTAAGATTGCCATTTAGCCTTGGCTAGCAATTGCCTGGCTTTCTTTACAAAATTCTGCAGTTGCAATTCAAGATTATAATTTTGCTCCACCATCTCTTTCCTCCGCTGCTCTGCAACTTGATTCTTGCGCTTGCTAGAGTCATATTCCTTTGCCAGCTCTGTGTACTTGGCGAACTCTCGTCGGCAAGAAGCACAGAATTCATCCCTCTTGGCTATTTGAAGACGAAGCTCGTTTTCGACAAGTTTGAGTGCTGCTTCGAGATCTTTTTTCTTCTTCTTAAGTTCCTCAACTTCCGTTCCAGAGCAGTATAAGTGTCGAAGAACAGAAGTGTATCATCCCGTTGTTCATGCAGTTCGTCTTCAATAGCTAATTGTGGTTGCTCCATGAAAGAAAGTAGGGTAGAGTATGCATATTGACCCTCACAGTGTCTACTGCTTCAACAAAACCAAGCTGAAAATCGTCGCAGACATCTTGAAGCTCAGTCGAAGGCATGTAGGAGGGATTTCCCGAAAAGATTTCCTGGGAAAGGACTCTAGCCCGCTGTTCTTCTTTGAATCCACAATCAGCTTTCCATAGCCAGGTTCCAGAAGGTCCAAAAATTCTTGCCATTTAGCTTTGGCAACCTGGGAAGGGACTGGAGAGGATGCCGACAAGAGATCTTGCAATTGATCTAATAGCTTCCCCTAGTTTGAGTTGTAAAATTTTCTTGAAGGCATCTCTCTCTTGTTCAGACAGCGGGGGAATTTCTTCTGTCGGTGAGGTAGCAATCGTTGAAGATGATGTATGTCGGATGCTCTGGGGGACGACACAGGCTGCGTAGAGAATAAGTAGGGCGTGCAGGGACTACAAATTCAAGAGGTGAAATTGGCGCTTTTGATGGGCGAAGTCCTGCAATTCAAGAGAACTAGTTAGTCATCAACTAAAGTACGTTTAGAAGAAGTGAGGTAAGAAATTCACATACCGAGAGTACGAGCAGAGGTGCCCTTTTCAGAAGCAGAAGTTAAACAGGTGGTTTGGTGCGTGTCTGGATCGGCTTCAATTTGAGGAGAAGGAAGAGAGATCACTATAGTCAAGAATTCTAGCAGCAGTTAGAGTTGAAATAATTCAATAGTAAAGGAGTCGGTTAATTTCTAAAAAGAACATATACCGATTGGAAGAGATTCCTCAGGCAAAGTAGGTTCCTCAAGAGAGGCGGACTCTTCGGGGTGTAACCCGGGAGTGTAATTGCAAGTCTCCCTGGTGTTGTTGTCGTCGTCGGTGGGAATCGAGATGAGTAACTTCAGCGCCACAGGATCAAGCTCGATCAAGGCGGATGAGCAGGGGTCTTAGCTGTAAGGACTGGGACTTTCAACAGCAGGTTCAGGAGGAGAAGAGGTAGGTGTCCTCTTCGTAGAACCTGATATTCAAAGATTAAAATCAGAAATGATAAGCCTAGCAGCCACAGCATAAATGTAGAAGAAAATACAATTACTTACCTTTGCTTGATCGCGGCTTCTTAATAATCGAAGCGGTACATCGGGAAGTGAACTTTTAGATGGAGCTTTCAAAGAGATGGGTACTGATATGCGAATGCCTGCTCCTTGTGGTGATTGTTGTTGAGTTGGTTTCTTGGGAGCAGGAGACTTGGGTGAAGCTGTTCTTTTTCTTTTGCCATCTACAAGTATATATAATAGTGTGAGTAAAAACGTGAGCTTACATTACATTACACAGAAAAGTGAAAGAAGTCATTTGACCTTTCTTAGGTTCTCCTGAGGGTGCCGGGAGTGCTTTCGGTATCACGTCTGCTTTGGGAGCCGGATCTGTTACTTGTAACTCTCGATCAAGAACGATTCCAGATCTGACTTTCGAAAAAGGTGCGGGAATGGTAGACGTTCCACCAATATACGAAGTCAGGAGTGGCATTTGCAGGTTTTGGTTCATATTCCGACATAGGAAGCTTTCGGTATATCCTCCGAATAACGATTTTCGAATCATTGTAAGCTGAAGTGTCTGAGAACTTGCAAGTGGCCTTGTCAGGTAAACAACGAAAGGAGAAAGTATAAAGTGCTGGGACAGGAAGCCCTTGAGTAAGCCCAAATTACCGAGCGCAATATTGGGGAGAGTAAATTTCGAAACCAGAAATGAGCTTGCCCTTGAATGAGATCCTGATAGGGAGGTCAATGGAAGTTAGCATAATCTGCCAATATTCACTACGATTGTTTTGAAAACTGAGAAGATACTGATGGAATTCGGTGGCAAAAAAGGGAGAAAAATCAAAAGTCTCTACATCAAAAGAGTAGAGCTGAGTGATGAAATACCGAAAATAAGAAGGAAATTTGGTATCAAGAGGGATAAGTTCCCGACTCAAGGCTTGACAGGGGGGAATGTTTGGTACAGAGACAGAAGAGAGTTGATCGAATCGGGATTCTGAGATCCAAGAAGGAAAATAGAAGGCAGCCCAAACTTGCAAAATCCAGAGAGGGCCACCAAAAACCCTGAGGACACCTACAGAGGTGATGGAAGTAGCATGGGATAGTCCCCTATATAGAAGAGCAAGAGCAGTCTTGCCAAGAGCTAGCTTGGTTCCTGCAGCTAGAGCGTTGGCTATGTACAAGAAATCTTTAGATACCCTGATGACAGGGTGACAGAAAAGAAATTTGCACAGCCAGTAGAGCAGAAAAGCAGTATGCTCCTCATCGGTAACTTCTCCATCTTTCTGAAAGTACTTGCTCAGAAAAGTCCTGTAGGATAAATCGGAGTCTGTAAGCTGACAAAAGTTTGGACTAATGTTTATCGAGATAGTAGCAACATCCTTTCCTAAAGGACTGAGGCCAGTAATACAAACCAGGTCCAAAAGGGTAACAGTCATAGGAGCAAAAGGGAAAAAGAAGCAATTAGTCGAAGAAGACCAAAAGTTAGAAAGGGCACCGATCAGCTCAAAATTGAGACGGTAATCAAAACAGAAAAGACGAAGAGTGTCATGGATTTGTAGCTCATTCTAGAGTGTAGCCTTAGAGGCGTGAAGTCGGGAATACCATCGGTAGAAAGATTGATCGAACGGAAAAAAAGCCCTAAGTCGAGAAGGTTGAGAGGTCCAATGGTAAAACTGAACAGGTGTATGATGGATAGGAAGGATTTCAGTTCCGTGTCGAAGGAAAACTTCAGAATAAACCTTCGGAATCAGAAAGAGGTTGTAAAGGGCAGGACCCAAGACGAAGGAATCATTACCGTCGTCGTTCAGAAGAGAGAAATAGTGGCGACCGTCCAAATCATCTAACTCCACGAATTCAAAGAAGCGGTTGAGGGCTACTGCAGAGGAAAAGGTGGAAGCTTGAGACGCCATTGGAATAGGAGCAAGAATTGATGCTAGGGTTTTGAGAGAATGCTTCGAAGGAGAAGAAGACCAAACGAGAGCGCGAAGGCAAAAGGTAACAAGAAGAGGACAAAAACTTGATTTTGTGGGGACAAAAGACTTTACGGTTGGTACAAAAAGCTGAGATGACTTGAATTGGAAACGACGCGAAAGGTGCCGTTTGGGGAGGAAAAGGTGCGAGACAATGAATCATTTGTTTAAAAGAATTAAAGTTCCTTTAACTCTTTTAAAAGGGGGCATATGTTAATACCGAAAATTCGTTTCCTAACGATTCGGTATGTTGGGAACAACATGGTATAGAAAGGTTTCATTAGTAGATCCTGAAATGCAGTAAAAACAAATGACGTACCGAATGGTATAATGGCTCTTTTGTATTCGGGAAAGTTGAAAGAAAGTACAGAGAGATACCGAATGAAAGATGCAGTGTGTGTGTATTCGGGAAGTCTCGAGTTCGATTCGGTATCTTGGAAAAGACATGTGTGAAAAGGTGCCATTAATAGATCTCGAACTACGGTAAGAAGAAAACGTTATATCGAATGACAAGTTAGTGTTTTGCCATTCGGGATGTATGTGCTATTCGGGAAGTTTAAAGGAAAGTGTACCGAATGAAAAAAATGGTGTACTTGAATTCGGTATACTTTGAATACGCAATGTGGAGATTATATCCCAAAATTCGGGAAACACAAAGTAAGGCTCACAGGCGTGAACAAGTTTCTAAAATCAAGGGATATTATTCAAAAAGAGACAGTTAACCATGCGGTTTCAAATCGTGGAAGACATGGGTCCCGATTTGCGTGAGTCAATTATGAAAATCGCGAGTTGGAAAGATGGAAAGAGGTGAACAACAGCGTCGAAATTCAAAGATTTGAAATCAAAGAATAACTTCTTGAGCGGTTAGAAGTGCAAGAAGGATAAATACTCAGGAGGAAGGAAAGAGGGGGCTCTCCGCAATTATCTAGAAAAAACATTCTGTTTCTTTGAAGTTCTAGCTTTCATTGCCGTTCGTAGTGTAGCCTTAACTTTCCTACACCTTTCGTTCCCCGTACTTTCAAATTCAGGTAATCTATTTCCATTTCCAAGCAATTAGGAATAGTATAGCTGGTAGATCCTTCACCATTCTCATCACTTTCGCTAATTACACACACCCGTTTGCTTGTTCACTCCAATCTTCCATCAGAATAGAGCCATAGAGCCCGTCTTAATAAAAACCAAAGTACGAATTTCGGTGAAAGATATTCCCGATCTAAATCCCGCGAACAGATAGTCATTCCTCATCTACATGAATCCTTTAGACATTAAGTCTTACCTCACCCCAAAGACATATGTATGAAACCCATAGTTAGAAAATCGCTCAACTTAAGTATTAAAAGGGCGTCGACTGAAAAGTCGACGTAACTAAGTCTCCGAACCTACTTCTCTAATTTTCATGGAATAGAATGGTCTCTCCCAACTGCGTGGTAAGGTTTCCAGTCTACCCTCTAGAAAAGAATGGTGGAGACTCTGATAACATGCACCCTATATCACATGTCCCTTAACTGCACTAAGATCAACCATGTTTTGAGAATATAAATTCCTCTCTGACGTGATTTGGCATGGGCCTAAGAGGGCCCGCGTCTCGATCTCATCTCATCCTATCGAGCAGATGAGATCTTAAAGGCAATCCATTAGCCCTTTCTTTTCAAGAAGGGTCACAACAATTATTTGAGATTTTGAGGATAAAACATTTATAGCCAAATACATGAAAAGTATGTAATGCTTGATTTCTTGCCTTTGTAAGGCTCATAGGGGTTTTCTCAAGCAATGGTATTAAAAAAACTTGATTTATGATATCACATGTAGTAGAAACAGTTTCTACCCAGAAGTGAGAAGGAGCTTTACTTTTAATTAAGAGAGTTCGTATCATTTTTTGTAAAGATCAATTTTTCCTTTCAACTACTCCATTTTATTGAGGAGTATAAGGAGATGAAAAATTGTACTAAAAATTATTTTGATCACAAAAACCTACAAAGATTTAATTTTCAAAATTTCCCCATGGTCTGTTTTGATGCTGGAAATTGAATAACTTTTTTTGTTTTCAACTTTCTTTGAAAAGCTTTCAAAATATGGGAATGCATTATTCTGTTAGTAAAGAAGAAAATCCAAGTAAATCTAATATAATCATCTACCATCACCATACAATACTTTTTACCTCCAATAATTTAGGTTCAAATGGATCCAAAAACATCCATTTGCAAAGCTACAAAGCACCATTAGTGAAAAAGTTGATTTCTTGATTTGTAAGAATTTCTAACCTATATCCTAAGTGTGCAGGCATCACGTAAATCGGTTTTCTCAGATTTGATGTTTGGGAGTCCTGTCACAAGCCTTTTTGAGGAAAGTTTTGAGATTTTTTTGAAGCTTATCTATCTCAACTTCTTATGCCAAAGTTCTGAGTCTTCTTTGACGGATACAAGACATTTAATGTACTCAGATGATGTATCCAATAGATACATATTTCCATGTCTTCGTCCTGTGAAAGATTCTTTGTTGTCCTGGCTAATACTTGAATATTTATCTTCCATAAAGGAGATTTTATATCCATGGTGACACCTGATTTTTAATAACCTTTTCTCTTTAAAAAATTAATAGAAAATCCATAAGAATTCATAAAATTATAAAATCAAGTTTGGAAGCCTTGGCCAAGTCTAAGAAACCAATTTTGAATAAAAAGTGATTTTTCATATTTTTCGTATTTTTTAATATTTTTTGAAAAAATACAAAAATACTTGAAAATTCAAGAATAATAACATTTGAGGCCACAAAAATATAAAAAAAATTCAATATTTTTTTTTAAATCCCTTTTCATGTTGGCCATCGCAAATTCAAAAAATACAATTCGGGGTCATGTGTTCCTTAACGAGCATAATCTCGAATCGGCGTAAAAAAATCCAATTTGAGTCATCTTATTTTCATTTTTCACTTTTAGGAGTTGTGACATTGTCTTCTAATAGTCCAAATTTTCATCTTGGCCCAATTGTAACTAGAATGACTCAATTTTACAAAAGGGCGCTTAAATTGTTGTATCTGAGGGAAATTGTGTTGAGTGATGATTCGATCAAGAAATTGATACACGGGTGTTCAAGGCTCTATTGATGATCCCCGAGTCGTTGTAGCAACCATTGAGAACCGTCGCGCTTCATGGCTGCTCCCGCCATGGAAAGCTTCGCTGTAGCGGCGCTCCGCTCTGTCATGGTCCGAGTCTGTCAAGTGGTCGAGCGATTTGGCGCGCGTACCAAGAACGTGCACGTCGTGGCCGTTTCAAAAACCAAGCCTGTCTCTCTGGTTCGCAATGTCTGCGACACTGGTCACTGTTGTTTCGGCGAAAATTACGTCCAAGAGTTCATCGAGAAAGCTCCTAGCTGCCCGAGGACATTGAGTGGCATTTCATGGGGCATTTGCAAAGTAACAAAGCCAAAACACTTTTCTCTGTAGTTCCAAATTTGGCGATGGTTGAGGGCGTTGACAACGAGAAAATTGCTAACCATCTTGATCGTGCTGTTTCAAGCCTCGGAAGAAATCCATTGGAGGTCGTAACACTGCATAGAAGTCGTTAGCTCATTCCCTCTTTCGGTTTTAGAGAATTTTTAATGCTTATCTTTATATACTGCTTTTGATTTCCTATCTTTTAATATTGCGTTTATATTCAGAATATTTTGCATCGTCAGTTTTATTCAATTCGAAAATACCAAAAAAAGTCATTTATGTGCGTTTCATATAGTATAGCTCATGCGTACTTTGCCATACCGCATATGTATTCGTATTGCAATTTTCTATATTTTTCAATCTGAACCCTAGATCGCGATAGGCTCTACCTCCTACTTGGTGGTGTAAAGATCTCATGTATTTTGTTGACTGGTTTTGTGATACATATGTCGTATTTGTATGTCACGTTTGCCTGTTACATATGTATGTTGTATTCGCATATTCACGTATGTATATCGTATTTGCATGTCAAGTACATATGTTGTATTCTTATTGTCATTAATTCACGCATATTCATCCAAAAAAATTCAAAAAAAAATCTCAAAAATTAGAAAACTGGCTATTTCGACTGCCAAATCCTATTTTTTAGGATCTTCCCTCCTGATCTTTTCAAAATGATGATTTCACCCCTCATAGGTAAATTGTCTTGAAAAATTTCAAAGAATTCAGAAAAATCTCAAAAATTAGGAAATGGGCCATTTGGACTGGCCTATCCTATTTTGATGATTTTCCTTCCTGATCTTTTCAAAATGTCGATTTTGCTCATTATAGGCAAATTATCTTGAAAAATTCCAGAAAATGCAGAAAAATCCCAAAAATTAGGAAACAGGCCATTTCGACTGGTCAATCCTATTTTTGATAATTTATTCATGTGTCGCGTCTGCATGTCCGCGTTCACATGTCATGTATGCATGTCCATCTATGCATGATGCGCATACACATGTTACATATACGCATGTCCATGTACGCATATCACGTTCGCACGTCCACATACGTATGTCGTGTTCGCATGTTGTATTTGTATGTCTTCGAATCTGCATGTCGTATTCATATGTTTTCGAATCCGCATGTTGTATTCGTACGTTTTCGAATCCGTATAATTGTATCCGTCTGTCTTTGTATCTGCCTGTTTGTATTCTTATACCTACATACGCATGTTCACGTACGTATATCGGGTCTGTATGTCCGCGTTCGTATGTCGCATCTGCATGTCTGCATTCGCGTGCTATATTTGTATATCGACGTTCGCGTGTTGTATTTACATGTCATGTCTGCATCCGTATGTCATATTTGCATATACACGGTCATTTATGTCATTTAAAAAAAATCCATGAAAGAAAATCCTAAAAAGATTACACCTTTGAACTTCAAGTGAGAATTCCTCAAAATTGTCAAATTGAACAGTTTCATGAAATTGGTATTGAAAGGGCATTAATTGAAAAAATTAATGTAACCAAGTCCTCAAACTCTTTGATCTCTGGTTCGTAGGAATAAAGTATTTCTCCTGATACTTTATTTTGGTGTTTAATCAGCCTATCAAGAATGATTAGTGGCAACTCCGTTCGAAGATCTTTGCATGTTAAATATTGAACCATAAGTTGCAATTTGGTATGGACTTAGGAGAGTTTGAGTTAGGTTAGTTAAATAATTAACCTAATAATCCATTAACCTGAAATTTTGATCTCTGATTTTTTAGGTCACAACAGCTTGGTAACTTCGCTGGGGAAATTGTTTTTAATTTTTGAAAAATTTAAGAACCCAGTGGGCTTAGGCCTGAAAAATTTTATGAAAATTCATTTAGTTTGACAATTGGTTGGATTCTAATTTTTAGGTGTTAATTGGTTTTGTAGAATGAGAGTTATAAGGGGTAGAGTGTTTCACTAACTTTTTGTTTTGCAAAGTGGTGTTGGTATGAAGTA
>JAGVVM010004845.1:0-11804 GCA_019149425.1 Psidium friedrichsthalianum | reverse complement strand
GGGTTACTAAAGTGCCCTATCTTTAAATGAGTTCAACACAAGTTTTTGAGTTTCAATGCCACGTCGGATTTTCTGAGCAAGACCTTAGTGAGGTCATGGTAGCGGCTGGCTCATCGTAACGAGACCCTCTTCTCGAAGGCCGCGGCTCTGATGCACACTGTCGTTCGGCGGGGAGAATGCAACGTCGGACTACAGGGTTCTCACCCCTTTGCATTGAACCAAAAAAGGAGATATAAATTCTTGACACAACTTGAGAACCCGGCTCGTGCAGTAAGAACTTACGGAAAATAATCTGAATCGAGCAGAAGATGACTCACTCGAAATTGACACGACTTGACACACTCTGACTAACTTTGAAATAAATAAGGGCACGTTTGTTTCAATGAAAGTGTTTTTCGAGAATTGATTTCCGGGCTTTCACTTGTTTGATTCGAAAACGACTTGGTCGACCGAAAATACTTTTCAATCGATGGAAAATTCATGCATAAAATTAGGAAAGTGAATTATAAAGAGGTGAAAACACTTTCGGAATTACCCATCTCTATTTTTCAATTTTTAATTTTTATATTTTATATTACTGGCTTCTTATATTGCTATTTATTTATTTTCTTTATTTTCTTCTTCCTTCTCCAGTTGCTGGTCTCAGCTCGAGCTTGCTCGCGGCCACTGCCGAGCGATTGCAGTAGAGGGAGAAAGAAAAAAAAGGAAAAATAACAATAAAAACTAAAAGAATGATTTAATAATTTGATTTTTTTTAGCATGAGATTGAAATGGTTTTTCAAATGTGATCCAAATACTGTAAAATGTTTTTGGTCACAAATCACCAAATATAGGAAAACTGATCATTTCCTTGAAAAATGATTTCTCCCAAAAGTATTTTCACTTGTGGAATTTTTCCCGAACCAGATGCACGCAAAAATCGAACATTTTGTAACAACTTGAAATGACCCAAAACACAATGATAGTGAGGTTGACTGATAACTCTATGGAGAAGTCTCTTGTAGTAATTAAGCTAAGTCTTGAG
The DNA here is from genome assembly GCA_019149425.1 of Psidium friedrichsthalianum. Lineage (NCBI taxonomy): Eukaryota > Viridiplantae > Streptophyta > Magnoliopsida > Myrtales > Myrtaceae > Psidium > Psidium friedrichsthalianum. Next base: position 10,780 of record JAGVVM010004845.1, on the reverse strand, counting down.
AGCATGACACCTCACTAAATAACGAAAAAGGGCAAAAGTCACAAAAAAAAACTCTAACCTATGCTCACTAGGATACATTTAGCTATTTTTTTTTTGTAACACCAAAAATCTAAAACTTATACTTATGTGACATATTTACCCTAAATCAAGATTCCTTCAATGACTTTTTAGCCAAAATAATGTCGTCTTTATGTTGCTTAAATCACGCGGATGTCATATGTCATGCAGTATAAATTTGAGATTTTTTTATGTCAAAGAAAAAACTTCAAGATAAATATGTCACATTTGCATAGTTTAGAATTTTTTGGTGGCTTTTATCCTAAAAAAAAAAAGGGCATTTAACCTTTAAGATGATATAATTTCACATGTCGAATTTTCCCTGAAACAATATATTTCTGGGAACATTGCCAAATTGCTAATGTGCCAACCCTAGTCACCTATCATCTTGATCAGTATCCCCCTGGTTTTTCCAAATTGACATGATTGATTCTACCAAAAGATGGCGTCTCCGTCTATCATTCTAAAGAAACGCCACTTTTGCAAGAGCGCAAGGCTAAAGTACCGTTTACATTGCTTCTTTTGTCGTTTAAGTACGCAAGCGATGACGTTGTCGCCAAGCTACTTTCCCCACAGTGCCGTTTTCAACCGAATGAAGCACGCCTAAGGAATTATCAGGCCGGACGCTTGTTGTCTTTATTATTAAATAATTCCACGGAATTTATTTGTTTAAAAGTCCAAATTAGTAATTATTATGTCATATATATAAACTAGCTGATCAGGAGCTTGATGTCCCTCTTTAGTCCATTCAAACCTTGTTTAGTCCCACCAAAAGTATGATTAGACATAATTAAGCTTGGAAATTTTGTGGGAGACATACTATTTTGGTACAAATATATTTCCCTATAAAATGGGAAGAAACGTTTCCATTTAACATAGATAATTGCTAATAGATATGCGGCCCTACTGGTAAAATGATTGGGTGGAGACATTGGTATAAGTGCGAGATTCGTCTCCTGTGTTCTGTAAGAGGCAGAGCAAAATGTCAGAGAAATGAGAGTTAGAGCACAATGTCAGGAGAATGAGAGTTAGAGATAGGACAAAAAAAATGATATTTGTTCAGTAATATTCTATTTAAATATAAATAATCTTTCCTATTTTGTTTCGTAAATGATAATTTTCAAAGATCTTTTTGTGTGATGAAAAGATTAGTTTGTGTTTCGTAATGATAATTAAATGAGCGAATATGTCAATATCTAATAAAAAAAGATTTCCTTTTCATTTTTTTTTGCTATGATATTTGAACAAAATATCAATCAGTGTTTGAGTTCGGATTTGAAATCGAATTTGAGTTCAATTGAGTAGTAAAATAAGTCTACCCTTTTTTCTTTTTTCCATGTTGACATCATTACACATGGCTGAAGCAAATCTCGCACATGTCAAACCTACCGCTGTCCAAATTTATGCCAAATCACAAGTGATTGTCTTAATTAATTTCCGTAAAATCCTATAATTATAGAGTCGATATCTTGCTCGACATGGTCGGCGCCTCACAGAGTTAATGTCTCTCTCCAAAGTGGCAAAATACCAATTTCGACCAATTTTAGTATCATCATAACAATTAGTTATAATAATATAAAAAAAAAACAAAAAGGTGATATGTCATGAATAGACCATAGTTCTTTTGTAATTATCTTAGAAACTATGTAATTATTTTTATAATCAATACTGAAGTGTCATTATGCTACAAAATTTGAATCGTAATTAAAGGAGTAAGACGAGATTATTAGAGATTCTCATTAAAAACCTTATTTAAGTTTTTAAAAAAATGGATTCCACATTGCTCCAATGTGTGAAGTGAAGTGTGACGTGTTGATTAAGGTGAAACTTGGATTTAACTATTTAGGGATAATGATATAAATGGTCCCTGAACTATGACTACATGTGCAATGTGATCCTGAAATTTTAATTGATCAATATAGTCCTTAAATTTTAGTTTAACGTGTAATGTGGTCCCTAAATTTTTAATTTGACTAATATAGTTCCTGAACTTTTAAAAAATGTTCAACTTAATCCATGAACTATAAAAAAATATTTAATATAGTCCTTCCATTAATTCAAATTTGGACGACATTGGACATTTTCTTATAGTTTAGAGACTAAGTTGAACATGTTCCAAAATTTTGGGAGAACACATTGAATAAATTGAAAGTTCGGGGACTACATTGTATATTGGACTAAAGTTCAGAGATCATATAGTCAATTAAAAGTTCAATAACCATATTGCACATTAGCCAAAGTTTAAGAATCATTTGTGTCATTTGTCTAATTACTTATATATCTTGTCCTCCAGACTATGAGACTTTTGTAATTATTCGAGATCCCCAGAGAATAAACGTCTTTCCCAAGAACTGAGGGTGTAATTGAGATGACCTATTTTGACTTTTTTTGTTAAATTATAAATGCTCAAAACTTCTAAAATATTTTTTGTAATGACATGCAGATTTACAAATATTTTTTTTATTACTTTTTTCAAAGTGGATAGTATTTTAAATAATAGCCAAAGATAAAAAAATATATTCTCTATTTGTGTGATATAAATCACTTTGATGCGAAATAAGGGGTATCCTCGCAATCTTCCGCTCAAAAAAGAGAAAAAAAGATTTTCTGACGCGTATCTTTTAAGCCTATATGTCAAGCATACCGATCGAATTAATTATACATGATACAAAACTTTGAATTCTTTGACAATTGTAAACTCGAATTAATTATACATAATACAAAAATTTTGAATTCTTTGACAATTGCAAACTTTTCTCAGGTAATTATTGAACAGTGCTCCCAATAACATGTGGATAAAATCCAGAAGAAAAATAATGCTTACGTGGCAATTATGTAGGGGGAAAGAAGAAGAAGATAGTATGAAAAGTTGCCAAACACGTGGGTCTCCTTCCCGCTATGGTCAGACGAAAGAAGCCGAATGGTCCCTGCCACGTGACATCCACGTGCCGTTCCTTGACATGATCTTTTTCTGAAACAAGAGGCCAAACCCACACATGTAGCGGTGAATCTGAGTGGCAACACTCCTCGAGCACCGAGCTGTTGCGCGGACCGGATTCATAGAATTCGGATACAATTTCACATGTGAAACCACTCAATTTTATTCAATCACTCATATAACAAATTTCCTTCTTCCTTCTTTTTTGCAATTAATTGTGAACAAAATCTGAATAATTAATAATTCATAGCAAAAATCGACGATGGCACCAATTACAAAAATGTCATTGCGTCCCAATGACTAAAATCAAAGTTTTGTGTTGGTTCCGAACTCCCTTAAAATTCAGGGCCACCAATGCAATTTCCCTCTAAAATTTGTGGCCTTTTTAAAACTGAGTTTTTTATTCTTGCTATTCGATTTTCAAATCTTGCAACCGTAAAAACATCATACATTTGATACGAAAAAAATCCAAATATTTAAATGTTTAGATTCTAGTATGTAATTCTCACTAAAAAAGAACTTTATGTAAACAAATATTTATATAAAATTTGCAAAATTTTAAATACTTTCTATTATTTTTTTAAACTCGAAGAATAAGTATAATTGTCAAAAGTAAGTAGCAATTGAAATTTGTAGGTCTCGGCAATAAAGTTAATGCTTATCGGACATTACTACGTTGCACGTATGAACTGCATAAAAGTAAATTATTACATATCGAGGAAAAACGAATCAAATATGACATGATGATATGAAATGGTCAATTGTATATATTGAGATAAAATTGATATAGAGAAGAAGTACTCATCGTAAATTTGACTGTTGGAATCGAAACATGTTCATGCAAACGCTGAATGGACACGAATTGCGAGTACCATTATCACGCGCGGAGTTAGATTATAGCCGTTCGATCCATCAATTTAGCGGTTGGGAACGCGCAATCGGATGGTTTCCCTCGGTCTTGCTTTTCTAGGGCTCAGGATGGGTTCCTATCGCCTACGTGGACGATCCTGTCCGTACGATGACACACGCAATCCCCCCCCCCACCCGGAAGAAGCTTCGCGCTGGCTTCGTCTCCCCACGTTACAGACCCTGCGATATTATCGCGATATTGCTGCGAGTGCTCGTTGAACAACTCGCCGCAAGACCGCGCGAGTCAATGGTGGGAAGTGAGAGAAGCGTCTCGAGGTGAATATGCTTTGGTGGGGCCCCAGCGCAATGCCCCCACGCGGCGATTCGGTGCCGTTTATGATGTTTCTATGTCTCCATTGGAACTTTGGAGGGAATCTCGGACGTGCTATAAGCTTACAAAGTCCAACCCCAACCTAACAAAAACTTGGTTTCTTGGGATAAAGTGGGATTTTGCACTTTTATAGATTTCCCACTTTTTTAATCGAAAGAGAAAGGACTAAGACTAGCGTGTTAGTATGAAAATTGAGAGTAGCGTGTTAAAATTTTAAATAAGCTTCTGAATTATACTCATTTCTCGATCCCTGTATAAAATATCCGCGTTCTCTTATATATATCTGTAACGGATCATATTATTTGCAGCAACATTTGAATAGTTATTTTCATTTGCACGTTATTACGTAATCAAAATTTTCTTTTCAATAAGAACTGCGTGGGGTTATAAAACGTCAATCAGGAAATCGTTTTCGAATCTTTTAAATAAATATAGAAAAGCTATCTTTAAATTCGAAAGAAAGTCTAAACAATTCCGCATGATAAACAAATAACTTTAATTGTCAATTTCTACTTTTATCAAATTTAAGAGTAAACACATGCAAACGAAAAATAAAAAACTAAAGTATAGTTTATTGGAACCACACGCTGAATGACTATGTCGAACATCTTGGGTAAAATAAAGCATTTTGAGGGGAAAATGACATGGATTAGAGGGAAATTATTCCTATCATCTCTTATAAATAGACGTGGGCTGAATAACTTGAGTTTATCGTCGCACAAGGTTGGATTGGTTTCAAGTTTTCTCTGTCACTACAAAATCAAGGCGCACTTGTGAGAAAAAAGGGGACTTTTAGCCTAAATGTATAGAAGAAAAATAGAAGACTTAGTTTGGAATAGACATAAATAGCTATTGAATTCAGACCTACTGTGCAATGTGATTCTTAAATTTTAAATTTATTCAATATGGTTCATAAACTTTTTCCTAACTTGAAATATCATCCCTAAACTTTTAAATTTGTTCAATATTATTCACGAACTTTGATACATATTCAAACTAGTACCTATATTATACAAAATGTTCAATATTGATCTTAAATAAATGGGGGGGGGGGAATAATATTGAATATTTTCATGTAGTTTAGGGATTAGTTTGAACATGTGCCAAAAGTTAAAATACCAAATTGAACAAATTAAAATTTCAGTGACAATATTGCATATTGACCTAATATTAGGGACCACGTTGAACAAATTAAAAGTTGAGATATCACATTGCGTGTTGGGCCAAAAGTTCATGGACTATCAATGCTATTATTCAATTGAAAATAAAATGGAGCATCAATAGAAGATGTTTTTGACCAAAAATAAATAAATAGGAGATGTTGAAATTTCGAAAATTATTTAAAAGTAATATCAGAAAAACAGAAAAACAGGAGGAATATAAGCATTTTTCAAAGTAAAAAAGGCAAGTGTGTTGACCATAATCGTGTATTAAATGAAAAACAAATCTCCTATGGGATCGTTTCTTATGGCAAGCAGAGATTCGCAGCAGATAAAACTTTCTCATCGTCATCATCCAGCGAGTGTAGGAAGCAGATGAGCACAAGGTAAAATCAGATAATTATTTTTAAATATAGGAAGCGGTTAAGCTTATCTTCATGGGTTAAGTAATTGGATAGGTTTCAAATTCTTAACTTTTACAACACATCGACATGTACGCTGTTATTATCCCTTTAAACCTATTATTATCGATGTGCTTAATTCATATCCTGTCAATTTTCACAAACTTGAAAATGATTTTTCTCTTATTACACAGGCGGGTAAACAAAAATTACGATTTATCCGAAAAAATCAATACTTGATCACTTTTTAGGAAAAAAAATCAAGGTTAACCTTCTAGAAAGAGAAATAAGGTGGATCAGATGAAATTAATTACAACGGATTAGAATCAAATATCTTAAATGCATTCTCTACGTGAATATTGTCATATACAACATATAACCAACACATCCGTGTGAAAAAAAAAAGAAAAGATACCACCATCGTCCGAATTATTACACAATCTTTTCGGTAACACAAGTGATTGCACAAATTTTAAGGCGAATCCTTAACAAGAGTAAGATAAAATAGCAAAACTCTCAATAAATGAGTTTAGTGAATTAATCCAAGTGCAACTAATTAACGAAATTTGGTGGTCCCACCGACGACTCCTAGTACGCTGGCGAGAAGGAAAACCTTCCCGCGAGAAGTTGAGAAAAGATATTTTATCTCTCTCTCCCTCTCTGTTTTTCGTTTTTACGGCCCAAAACTGCTGGGGCCCACAAGGCCCTCGACTCCCCCACTATAAAAGGCACCTCCTCCGCTCATGCAATTCTCGCCCATTCTTCCTTCGCATCGCGTCTTCTTTTGCGAAGGAGAGGATAAACCTCCCCCTCTTAAACCTAGCCGTTATCATCGTCACTTTCCCTCCTCCTCCTCTCTTTCCCTCACTTTCCGGGAAAATCCCCCCCCCCCCCCCACCCCCCCCCCCCCCCCCCCCCCCCCCTCTCTCTCTCTCGCTCGATCGATTTTTCCTCGATATCCTCCCCCTGACCTCTCATTCAGATCTGCCTGCAACCAATCCTCTCTCCTCCCTCCCTCGCTTCTCTCTCTCTCTCTCTCTCTCTCTCTGCGCGACTGTGATTCTGTCTCCCCCGCGCTTGAGCCCTCAGATCCACATGGTGAGATCTTGCTTCGGCCAGTGAATCTCTGAATCGCCCTCGTCGTCCGTACGCGGCTGTGTCCCGGCGAACCGGAGATTTCTTCCTTCTGCTGAGCCTCCCTCCTAGTTATTACGGATCTGTTGAGGCGCGAGAGTGTTTCGCTGTGCTCTAGGTTCCGATCTCTTACTGCTTCTTTTGAGGGGGTAGCGGGGCCTCGCCTCGGCGGGTTCTAAAGCCCCCACCTTCACAAATCTATCGAACAACAACAACAACAATTCCTCCTCTAAGCTCTTGATTTTTTACTGTTCCTTCCCCCGAGGAAAAAGAAGAGACCATAATGCCTGCCCTTGCTTGCTGTGTGGACGCCGCCGTCGCGCCTCCCGGCTACGCCCTAGCCGTGGACGCCTCTCTTCATCCGCGGCGGCGGCGGTCCCACCTTTCTCCGGCGCACCGCTATCGACAACCGCCTCCGACGCAGCCACTACTGCCGCTGTTGATGGCGGCTCTTTCTGGTCTCCCTCGCTGTCGGCGTCCCTCTACCGGATCGACGGGTGGGGGGCTCCATACTTCGCGGTGAACGGCTCCGGGAACATCTCGGTCCGCCCGCACGGCACGGAGACCCTCGGCCACCAGGAGATTGATCTGCTAAAGATCGTCAAGAAGGCCTCGGATCCAAAGTCTGGGGGCGGGCTCGGGCTACAGCTGCCCTCATCGTACGGTTCCCCGACGTGCCTAAAGAATCGCCTCCAGTCGCTGCAGTCTGCTTTTCGACTTTGCAGTTCGGTCGCTGACTACCAGGCTCATTACCAGGGCGTTTATCCCGTGAAGTGCAATCAAGACCGCTTCGTTGTGGAGGATATTGTCAGGTTCGGGTCCCCATTCAGGTTCGGGCTCGAGGCCGGGTCGAAACCAGAGCTCCTTCTTGCAATGAGCTGCTTGTGCAAGGGAAACCGAGAGGCTTTGCTGGTATGTAATGGGTTTAAGGATTCTGAGTATATATCTCTCGCTTTGGTAGCTAAAAAGCTTGCAATTAATACTGTGATTGTTCTTGAGCAAGAAGAAGAGATTGATTTGGTCATTAATTTGAGCAAAAAGCTCTCTGTGAGGCCTGTAATTGGTGTTAGGGCTAAGCTTAGAACGAAACATTCTGGCCATTTGGGTCGACTTCGGGTGAGAAGGGTAAGTTCGGATAACCACAACTCAGATTTTGCGAGTTGTGAGGAAGCTTGACCAAGCCGGATGCTCGATTGCCTGCAATTGCTGCATTTCCATATTGGGTCTCAGATTCCTTCGACAATCTGCTTGCCGATGGGTTGGAGAGGCAGCACAGATCTACTGTGAGCTTGTCCGTCTCGGTGCCAAATGAAAGTTATTGACATTGGAGGCGGTCTTGGCATTGATTATGATGGATCCAAATCCAGCGATTCTGATATCTCTGTTGGATATGACCTGCTAGAGTATGCTTCAGCTGTTGTTCGGGCTGTACGCTTTGTTTGTGACCGCAAATCCGTGAAGCATCCCATAATCTGCAGTGAAAGTGGCCGTGCAATTGTTTCCCATCACTCAGTTCTGATCTTCGAGGCTGTTTCTGCCAGTACTTATGAAGGCCCGGAAATGTCTTCTCCTGGATTGCAGCAATTCATGGAGAGCCTGACGGAGGATGCTCGTGCAGATTGCGGGGGCATTATATTCTGCAGCCATGAGAGGTGAGTATGAAACTTGCTTGTTCCATGCCGATCAATATGAAGCAGAGAAGCATATGAGCAGTTCAAAGAAGGGATTCTGGGCATTGAAAAAGCTTGCTGCTGTTGATGGCCTGTGTGATAGGTTACCCAAGGCATTGGATGCATCAAACCCCAGTGTGCACTTACCATGTGAATCTCTCAATATTCACTTCGATTCCCGATTTCTGGGTATTGGGCAGCTCTTCCTATTGCTGTCCTATTCATCGACTGGATCAAAGGCCTGGAATGAGGGGGATTCTTTCTGATTAACTTGTGACAGCGATGGGAAGATGATAAGTTTATGGGGGTGAGTCAAGCTTGCCTTACATGAGTTAGAAGGTGAACGCAGGTCTCTGGTAGTGGTGGCGGGTAACTATTTGGGGATGTTCTTGCGGTGGGGCCTGATGAGGAGGCAATCGGTGGACTTCAACCTTTTGGGGGTCCTAGTGTTGTACGGGTTTCTCAGAGCGACGGCCACATGGCTTGCGGTGACTCTTGCGATGCGGACCGTCCTGTGGCGATGTCCTCCGGGTGATGCAGCACGAGCCTGAGCTCATGTTTGAGACACTCAGGCACCGAGCAGAGGAGTATGGCAGTGGACGGTTCAACGATCCTATGGGCAATGATGTTATAGACTAGCCGCCTGCTCAAATCTTTCAACAACATGCCTTATCTCGTGCCACTTTCCCATGTGCCCTTAAAGTATAAACAACAGTGGCTTCTACTATTGCGACGAATATGATTAGATGCTGCTGTTGCTGATCCTGCCTTGAGAGAGATGAGCAATGTTGGTCTACTGCTGTGCTTGAAGTCTGAGAGGAGGTCTTAGCAACTTCCCAATAAGTCACCTTTCGGTGGCGGTAAGCGGGTTGTCGTTCGAGGTGGTAGTCTGCTTTGTTTTCACCTCTTTTTTCTCACATTTGTGAAGTTTATTTTAAATTTCAAGAGGCACAAATAGATGTTGGCGAAAGTAGTGGTCCTTGGCCTCTTTTGTACAAAATGGGGACATGAAGAAACAAAAAATCACCCTCTGTAAGTTGTACTTATTCCTACATTCATGTCCTCTTTGTGAGATTCTTGAAATTATCATTAGTTTCTCACGGAGGCTATGTTTGTTTGTTTGGTTCTGTTTCTTTGAAGTTGCTTGCTATTATGAAGACCAGATTGTGGCCCTTTCTCAACCAATGGGAAGACCACAGATTCTATACGGTTCAGGGCCAAAAAGAGCAAAATTGGTTATTCATGCAAGTAAGAAACAGAATTAGGGTTATAGTATAGGTATCCTATCGGGGAAAACGGAACAGTCAGGGAATCATCATTGGGAGAGGATCGTGTTTTGGGGGATCGATTGAATGCGCTTCAGACTGTATACAAAGTTGACCATACCGTTGGCTTGGTGTGACTGACAGTGATTTTTATGACAGGGATTCTCTAGCGAAGAATACGCGGCACCGTGGCTGAGTAAACGGTGACCAGAACAAAAAGACGAGCTTGTTACTACTCCTAGCTATTGACTGGTGTTGATGCCGTAATGTTAAATAGCGATTGTACCGAGGATAATCAAGCCGAGAGTGTACATTTTGGTTCTTATGACTATGGATTTATGTGTATTGAGTATCATTTATTATTTGATCATCGAGATGATTATGTTGGTTTTACCATTTGCATGCATGCAGGTTGCTTTATAGTATCATGTGTGCACATGACAGGAACTAAGAAAAATCTTGAGACTGATGCTTAGTCTTGGAGTAGGACGGATTGTCATTAAGTTTGATCTCAAATAAAGCAACTAAGCTTGAGCGTATTAAGGTTGTGAGCCATAATAAGGAAAATCTTTCTGACTCATTATGGGGTTGAAAGTTATAGAAAGTGAGGACAAACTGAAATAACATCAAATTTGATCACGTAAAGGAGCTATTCGGCTACACCGCCACATTGACCCATGACGGCTGATACTGGTGTTGTCGATATAGTTGTCTTGATCGTGATAGATGCTTTGACGTGTCATAGTTCGATATCCGGTGCTTTAGTTGGTCAAGGTTGCTCGAGAGGGTCTTTTGTGTTGGCCATCATACAGTTGTTATAGCCCGAGAGAGAGAGTCGTTTTGAAAAGGTTTTACTTAGAGTATACAATTAATGTTCAAAGTGGGAAGAACTTGTTAGAAAACATTTTCTTGTTT